>DWCF01000948.1:0-36042 GCA_018230265.1 Delias oraia
AACAAATCGCCGTTTGATGGGTGCTTGATTAATATGTTTGATGGTCACTTTAGACGAGCCGACCCAATTAGTGCGTCAGCATATGCTTCAGCATAGCTCTCCCACGGGTGCGACACTATTAAGACACTCGCTCGGCCACTGTCAAGCCCTTGCAGAGACCGAATAAATTATAAATAAATTATAATTGTCCAGACCGGTATTCGAACCCTATACCTCTCGCTTCATGGTATACTTTTAAAACATTAAGCTACGAGGCCCTCAATCTAATCTAAATCTCATAGCTTATACGTGTTTAGTTTACTTTTGTTTTTAAATATATTACAAATAATTCATTTGTAAAGATTTATTACGTAAATAGTTTAGTTATATATACAGATATATTTAGTATAAAACACAAGCGTAGACTATACATACTACAATACAACAGAATACATTTTAAATGTCATACAGAGTTCACTTACCAATAAAAACTTTTTTTTAACTAACTTTTTCTTTAAGCCAGATGGCTAATTTAAAATATAAACAACAAAATAAAGTCAACTAGTCAAATTTATTCAATATTATTTCAATTTTAATTCGCCACTGTAATCACTTAAGTCCTATCACATATGAACCTAAAAAAAAAATATTTTTTCTATTTAAAAGTAGCCAGTCGTCACTATGCACGATATACATTAACACTGCCTTTGTTATTGTAAATTATTACGGGAGGTCACGCTACGGAATCGTAGCCTCAGCATACGTTGGTGCTACGCGTTCGTACTATCAGACACGCCGAGAGCGACTGGTGTGGAAAATCGCGTGGAAATTCAACACATTGTAGACAGGGGATGTCTGATAGCTTTTCATTTGTTTTGAGATATTTCCTGTAAGACGATGTAAAACATAAACATGTTTCATAGTTTTCTTTTATTGAGTTAATTTATTATTAAAGTATCTTTTCATAGAAAAATAATTGTATGTATGTAAATATATCGAAACTTTTATTTCAATCAAGTCCATGTTAGAGTTATAAAATATGGTTTCATTATATGTAATATCGTATAAAAAAGTTATAACAAAATCTATACTATCAACAATACTTACATATTATATAAAGTAATGTAAAAAAGAATACTCTTTATATATTACATTAATTTTAAATATTGTCTTATTCAGAAAAATAATTTATAACAGTTACTCAAATGGAAATACACATACCTAATTGACTATTGCTTCATTGATGTCTTATATTATGATAAATCGGTTTTCCTAATAGCTTTAGAAAATCGATAAATATTGTGGAAACGCCATGAAGGATCGTATGATAAACCAAGCACGTAGGAGTAATGCGGTCATGTTTACGAGACATATCTTATACAAATACTAGTATTTTAAAAATGCATTATTTTTATTTTATTTTTATTACTCTACAATGGACTACGGAGCAGTTGATTCTCCTATATGGTAAGAGAACACCGCCGCCCATGAGAAACCACGCCATGGTCCGTGCATTGGTTATGTTCCCGGCTTTCGGGAACATAACCAACCGACGGACAGGGATTCAAACCGGATACCTCTCGCTTCATGGTACACTTTTAAAACCATTAAGCTACGAGGCTCTCAAGTTGGACCTCAAGCGGTCTGCGAAGGTTTTTTAACTGACCTATTTGTTGAAAGTACCCCGGTCATCAAGCTACCTACGGTATTGTTTTTATAGTAACTGTATGTAGAAAGTGCGTTGAAAAAAATTTTGAGTGTCTTGGTCTTGGTCTTATAAACCTACCATGAAGCGATAAATATCGGGAGCGGAATAAAAAATAAAATTATTTGCTTTTTGGAAAGGCTTGATAGTGGCTGGGCGAGAGTCACACTGTCACACCTGTGGAATAGGCATGCTAATACACTAATTTGAACGACTCGTCCGAAATGATACCATGGGATTATACCTACCTAATTTTTTTTTAAAAATTGAAAGCGTGCATAAAGGTAAAGGAACTCTAGACAGCAAGGTTCTTCTTGCTAATTTTTACCTGTTATAAATTTTTTTAAATTATATATTAAATACTGGTGAAAACAGATTAAGAAGAGCGTTACCGATTGTTTTTAATTTTTCTTTTGTTAAAAGCAATTTTTATTCCATTTGTTACTTGTGAGCATAGTCTGTGTCGATACATTCTATTTAGTTTGAATTGTTAATTATAGATGTGATAAATCAGTGTTACATCGACTTAAGATTTTTTACTATGAATCTTGAATTGTCAAATAAAAATGAAAGCTGTAATGACATCCGGCTATTTCTGACAAAAATAACAATAAATCACAATGATTTAGTCATATATTCACTAAGTTCTATAGTGGAATTTTCTATTTACATTTTTAACTTCTGTATATGATTATATATGAATTTGAACATAAACGAATAGCAATTCGCGCGACTTGTTTTATCAAGTCAATAAGATTTCACTGGTGTTTACCAGGGCTTCCCAAACTGTGGTGGCGGCAATATCCTAAGGCCGTTGCGAGGTTATCGGCAGACATTCGCTGTCTGTTGTTGTCGTAGACGCGTAATCGTAAATAAATGTTGAAAAGGAGATGAGAGTTGAAATTTCCTCAATTGTCGAGGCTCGGCTTTAGGAACTATGCTCAGATAGGATAGCACCATCTGCATCTTTTTATCATAAACAAATACATACTTGTTTCTTAATATAACAATTCTTATTATACAATAAGAATTAATATATCTTTTGATTAACATTCTTGTTTGTACGTATTTTGCAATAAGAATTAAAATTAAATACATTTTGAAGTTTTTATGATAATCTCATGTTAGGCTAACTTTTACTGTTTTTATTTCCAGTACAGTAGATAGTTTCGATTATGGAGGGCATTGCAAGAAAAATAACAATTCTTTAAGGGCGTCATAGTGTATCTAAAGAAGTTTGGGAAGCCTTGATATAATATATAAAGTTCATACGTTTGTTTATTTGAATTTATTTTTACCTTATAGTAAATTTTGAAGTCGATTATCATTTTAACAAAAGTAATGTTTTACAATTTTATTTTAAGTAAAATTCTGTACTGGTAATAATTTTATGACAATTGACTAAAAGGTTTCGAGATTAAACTTCAAAAAATTTGAAATGATCGACGCATGTTACCGCATACAATAAGCTGTGCTGTAGTGAACTTATATCGTAGATTCAAGTTTCTGAAATTGTTTAATCATGGCATGCGTTAAAACTGTTAAAGAAACTGAACAAATATTAGATAATGAAGAGGAAGAAGAAGTCGACGGTGTAGAGGAGGTTGACACCAAAGATCCCGCTAAAAAAAAGAAAAAGAAAAAAAAGAAGAAGAAGTCAGGTTAGGTTAAGATATTTAGAATTGTATAGTACTATTTTATATTCGTGTATATTGTATTCGTATTGTACAGGAAAATTAAAGAATTATAGTAATAATAATTAAATCTTTATAATAATGACTAACCT
This sequence comes from Delias oraia, assembly GCA_018230265.1. Classification (NCBI taxonomy): domain Eukaryota; kingdom Metazoa; phylum Arthropoda; class Insecta; order Lepidoptera; family Pieridae; genus Delias; species Delias oraia. The sequence continues at coordinate 3,471 of DWCF01000948.1, forward strand.
AACCAATGAAAATTTTGTGCCATTTCCAAATTTAACTCTTTCTTCTTAAGATATTTTGATACATCTTTGATGTAATTTTTAATCTGATATATATGCTTAATAATATGTAATTAATACTTAATAGGCCTATGTCAAGCAGTGGACTTGAATAGGCTGATGATGATGATGATATTTAATAATCATTATTTTTAGCCACAGCTACTGAGGAAACTGGTGAAAATGGTATTGAAACAGTAATTGGAACTGATGCAGTAAAAGAGGTTGGTGACAATGCTCCTGAAGAGGATAAAAAAAAGAAGAAGAAAAATAAAAACAAAAATAAAGGTGGCACTAAATCACAAACTAACCCGCCTACAGTTCCTATAGCAGAGCTCTTCCCTGATGGTATAGTTGACATTGATATTAATATATTAGATTTTACTATTGTTAAAAAGACAAAGAAAGTTAGTCAATAATATTCTAAACCTGTTTGATCTATTAAAAGCTAAATTATTAATTTTAAAATTCTCACAGGAAATTTCCCCGAGGGTCAAATAATGCAACATGGTCCAGCTGAAGGAATTGATGAGAGAAAAGCTAAAGACAGATTCTCAAGTGAAGAAAAGAGAGCTTTAGACAGAATGCATCAAGATATTTATCAAGAGATAAGGCATGCTGCTGAAGCACACAGACAGGTAATTCCATAGCTTTTACTCACATCTAGTCACCTTTTTATCTTTATCCTGCAAGTTGCAAATGTAGATATTGTAATTATTTATAAGATTCTTTTTTGGAGTTATTATTATTATTAATTATTTAAAAGTTACTACCAATATAATAACATTGATACTATTAATGTTTTCAGACTCGCCAGCATATGCGTGATTGGATTAAACCTGGTATGACTATGATAGAAATATGTGAAGAGTTGGAATCAACTGCTCGACGTCTCATCGGAGAAGATGGATTGAAAGCAGGCTTGGCTTTCCCTACTGGTTGCAGCAGGAACCACTGTGCTGCACATTATACCCCGAACACTGGTAAAATTTAATAAAGTTTAATATAAGCACAATACAATTGAAATTCACAAACATTGTTATATAAAATATTTTAAAACAGGTGACACAACAGTGTTGGAATATGATGATGTCGTCAAGATTGATTTTGGTACACACATAAACGGCCGTATAATTGATTGCGCATTCACTTTGCACTTCAATCCGCGGTATGATCCTTTAGTGAAAGGAGTTCAAGAGGCGACAGAAGCTGGCATCAAGGCTTCTGGGGTTGATGTTAGGTTGTGTGATGTTGGTGCTGCTGTACAAGAGGTAAAGCATTAATTCCTTTTCTTTATTTAAAACTGATGTTTTTTTTAACAATACTAAGATTTCTAAATATATGAAACTCTTTTAATTATTCAAATTATAATTTCACAACAAAACTTATGGACAAACTCAACTCCTATTTATCTATTGATATAAAGTGGTAAAATAACATATACCATGTTTATAAGTTAATTATTATATTTGCAGGTAATGGAGTCCCATGAAGTAGAACTAGATGGACAGATTTATCAAGTTAAGCCGATTCGTAATCTTAACGGACACTCGATTGGACCGTACCGTAAGTATTAATTGACCTGGGGTGCGTTGGCAGACTTTAAAAATATTATAAAAGAAATTCACTTTTATTATATTCATATATATTTACCGATTATTCTAAAAACAAATAGTGGCATTAAAAAAGCCAAAAAGAGGAAGGTTTGTATCTAATATAATTCTTTTATCAGGTATCCACGCCGGTAAAACAGTCCCGATAGTGAAGGGTGGGGAAACAACGCGTATGGAAGAGAACGAGTTCTATGCTATTGAGACATTTGGATCAACTGGCCGGGGGCAGGTGCACGATGACATGGACTGCTCGCATTATATGAAGAACTTTGACCAGCAATATGTGCCTTTACGGTATGCACTGAGTTCTTTAACTATTTATTTGATATAGTACCAAGTAATAGAAAAAAAATATTCAGTTTAATCTACACTATAATAAAAAGAAAAAAAGGTTGAATGATGTATTTTTTTATAGTATAGGGAACAACGGAGCAGGTGGGTCTCTATAGTAAGATAACACCGCCCCAAATGGACAACTGCGCCACAGTCTGCGCATTGGTTGTGTTGCCAGCTTTTTACGCCACTTAAGCGGTATTTTTAAGGGTCTTTATCCTCACTCAGATAAACACAGTATAAGTGCCGTTTCACGTTGAATATTCTGTGTGCCCGTGGTATCATCCACATTTGCTGCAGCATGCCTCTCCCACGGGTGAAGAGTATGTGTATGAGTAACGTCTGAAACAACTGAACCGATCTTGATTTTATTTTACCAATAAAAAGCTACATTATTTGTAACGTATGCTATATATTTATCCTAAAATTTAAAACGCTTATTTGAGGTAGTCGGATTTCCAAATGCCAACAAAAAACATTCGAACGATAATGTTTCTAACGAATGCCTTGGCCATTACATTGTATAATTGAGTTATAGAGAAAATGTATAATGTCGATAATAAGTCACACAACGACGTCTAACTTTCATAATCTATATGGTAAAACAACGTTTGCTAGTTTTTCATAAATACAGGGTTACTGGTTAAATCGATCTAGATCCGTTATAGACGTATAGTAACCATCTATTCTGACTGATTTCACTATGAAATACCCTACTCCAAACCTAACCGCTTTCGAGATATACTACTATCTACTCTACGATCTAATTTTAATTTTATTTTTTATAAAAATTGCTATTTTTTTCAATTTAACATGATATTTTGAAATTAGTGTGCCTTACTATTAGGTATCTTTTATTACATGCAGAATAACATGTTCTATCGATTTTTGTTAATGTACAATTTATTTTTCTTTAACGAATATCAAAAAATGTATGGCAAACATAATGGCAAGCACATAATAAGGCACACCAATTTCAAAATATCATGTTAAATTTCAAAAAATTTGAAATTTTTATAAAAAAAATTAAGGCCATTGTCTCGAAAACGATTAGGTTTGAGATAGGGTGTTTCAGACTTCATACATGTGGTAAATCGATAGATATATAATCTGTTATATTTCCTTCAAAAAAGAATACTGTAATTGTATGTTTTTTTGCGTTTTCAGACTACAATCATCAAAGCAACTTCTGAACTTGATAAATAAGAACTTCAGTACTCTCGCATTCTGCAAGCGGTGGTTAGAGCGCGCTGGCGCGTCTCGCTACGCTATGGCACTGAAGGACCTCTGCGATAAGAACGTAGTCGACGCTTACCCGCCACTCTGCGACATCAAGGGCTGCTATACCGCCCAGTTTGAGCATACCATTCTCCTAAGACCAACTTGCAAGGAAGTGGTTTCGCGCGGTGACGACTATTAAGCTGGCGTTTTGGTACTGTTCATGAGTTTTCGAATTTGTTGAAAATTTAAACTTTTACAGACCGAGGGCTCAGAAAATGAAGGCAATCAGGTTATAATTCATTATTTTATTATAATAGACTGGATGACGCGGGAGAAAAGACGCGGGAGAATTTGTATTTCCACACAAAATTTATTCAATATAGTCTGTCAATGTTCTCATATGTTAACTCTTGGATAATACCAATGATTGTATTTCATAGAAATGTTATTTTTTGTAAAATACGTCGTACGCCGACTGATTATTGCATTATTGTGCCTATGTAAGGATAAAAACGAATAAGTTTAATTTAAAAGTAGAAAACATTTAAAAAATCGACCTCATACACTTTCAACTAAAGCAAAGCTTTTTTAACAAGTTTTATATGCTGACATATTTTTACAACAATTTTTGAAGACATGTGTATTAAAGTTCTTCCGTCATACATTCTTTTCTATCTCATAGAAATGGCATTCAAATCAAAACTGTACTTGTGTTAGTATTGTGTTGTTAATTTCATTATTGCTTTGGCATTTTGGAATCTGATAATCAAACCATGCAGTGTCAAATACAACAGATTATTTTGAATTATTAATATTAAAATATGAATTTTGTCATTTATTTTGTATTGCTACCTTATACGTATTGATTCTGTTCAGATTATCCAACCGACATCTACAAAAACTAACCTCAAATAAAACTATAGATTAATCGTGTTTTTAATATATCCCTATAACACAAAATTTAGTTTTATAAATGTGAAAAATCCTGCATCTTTTTTTCGATATAAAATCGAGACTCGAACTAAAATCAAAATATTTTTTATCTAGAATGGTGTAAGGTTCTTATTTTTTAGCTTCTGAGACTGGCAATCAATTTTGCCGAAGTCAGTATAGATAATGTTACTAATGATGTTAATATGTTGAATGTCAGCATAATATTTGCCTTTTATTATATGCATTCCAAGCAGCCTCGTAAGATTCAAAGCACGTGATGTACATGTCAAATTTATTTGAGTATTCACGAGTTATTTTCTTGCTTCGTTATTTTTGAATAGTGAAACAAGACTATGTAGACTTACAATAATTTATTAAGCACTTTTAGGAAAGCATACCCTAAATCACAAATGTAAACGATTAACATGTAAAATTGGTAAAAAGTCATTCGCCACTAACAATGGTTAATTGTAGAAATGTAAAAAATTGAGGCGCGACTTGCTATCTCACACTACACTAATATATTAAATGTTCGGCCCCGGGGTTATTTAGTAATTACGTATCAGTATTACAATTTGTGAGCGTTACGTAATGTTCAACTAGCCATTGTCGTATTAAATGAGTCAGATTATAACTAGAGTTAACTTTCATACATCAAAATATGCAACTTTCTCTTGCTGCTACGACTTACAGTATAGCTGTTGTAGGCATTTTACGAAAACACGACCATAGTAAAATCCAAACGCGACCACCTTACATTTATGTTACATACGGGAAACCAATACACGGAAATAGTAAATACGCCATTGGCATACAAATACTGTACAAGTTTTTTCTTTGGGGCAGGTTAATTTACTCCTACAACATTAGTATAACAGTAACATATATTTTTAGGACTAACCCCATTTATCGTTGACGTTTCGTCTTTTTATCATTTTTAAAAAATTCTTCCTGTAGGCGTATTTCGGTAATATTCATCTATATAATTTTCATTGCATAACAAATATTCAAATGAAATTATACATAAAAGTAGCATTTACAAAATTATCCGTTTATCTAAAACATCATCTTTAACACAAGCGCTTAAAATATAATAATATCAATTCACGTCTCTTGTCCCATGGACTTCATGGAGAAATCGAGATTATAAAGTATTGCCTAGTTTCAAATGTCAAATTTAATTTACTTTAAAACATTTTTACAACATATTGACCTAAAATAGGAAAAGGAAAATTTTCAATTATAATATTAAAACAACATTAAATTTTCTATGCTGACAGAGATATCTGATGTCAATTTAAAGATAATTGTACATTCAGATTAAGAACAGAGTTAAAACCACTTTTATGACTAGAGTTAAAATATATTTGTTCGTTATACAATACGTTTAAATAATACATATTTTAATACAATTTAATTAGCAAACAATATACAGCTCGAATATAATATAACATTATCATATCTAAAATTTATTCTAATCTTCAAACTAATATTATTCTCATAATATCTAAATCACGACAAACTAAATATGTATTATTAAAGTAGCTTTAAAATTATATAGGTACAAACACGTATCAAATTTATTTTTATTTACTTTCGGTTTTACATTTTTTGATGTCATAAATTCCAAACAAGTTATTCAATTACTCGCGAACCTTTAATATTACTAATATCGCTTATACCAAATTGGTAAAGTATCACAGAAATTAAATGTCTCTAGCTATACACTATCATGACTATAAATCTATACTATTTTAATTTTTATTCGCTCGAAGCTAATTCCCGTTACCGAAGACGAAAGTATTTCATTATTTCCTTAATAATATTTTTTGATTCGAGAGAAAATTTCATAAATTTATATGTAACTCTTACATATAAATTTACAAATGTTGTTATTAACATCGAGCAAATAAATAAATAAAATAATATTGAAGAAGATTGTACAAAATTTAACCTATGAATACGAAATTTATTTAATTATTTGCTACTATGGAATAATTTTGTAATAGATCAGACTCGAGGCCAATAAACATCCCCTCAAACCAAAAAATGTCACGCCATCCTTATGTTAAATACAAGTGATTTCTACTGCAATTCAATTAACTCGCTTATATATCATAGTGCCTACAATTCATACCAATTGCATCTCAAACCTACTGTGTGAACTCTATATAACGACACTGAAGGGCCTGTGCATTTTATAGCGTTATAAAGAGTTGTCGTTAAATGGAGAGAAGAACAGGTGGATGGAAGACAAGCTAAACCAACTAAAGCCAATTGATTTCGACGCTTTAGGGAGTTTGTCGTTAAATGGAGTTTACACTGTAATTTATTTACAAATTTTTGCGTCTCCGCTTCATACACGTGAATTTCAACAAACAATGCATATTATAATTCAAAATGTTTCGCCTCTCAGAGTGTGAACATTAAAAGAATACAAAATAATTGAAAACATTATAGTATGTATGCACAAAAATATTTATTTCCTGTTCTATTCTGGAAGACAACATAACGTATACAAGTTTTGCTCGGCTCATTTACATAAAAAATAATAAGATAATGTTTCTGGCGTGAAGCTAGTTTTGAGATCTTACCTTCACAGAAAGCGTATTACACTCAAACTCAAAAATTAGCTCTCAAGCACTTGCAAACATTACCCAAATAAGAAATATTTTTACGTGAGGCATAGAATATAAAAAAATATTATTAAACACTAGATGCTAATTTAACATTGTAGGTTTTCTCCGTCGCCATTGGTCACCACGTTTGTTTGAGGCCATTTGTAGATCGTCTGTAGAGGGACATGTAGTAACTCGATGATTTGACGATAATTGGGTTCTGAATAATAAAGTTCATATAATGTAGAATAGGGGGGTTTTTAAAAATAAGCATACATTAGCTATCTATTCTAGCTACAAGTATTTTGACAAAAATATTAATATGAGACAAAATTTATTATAATATAATGCATTGTATATATAAATTAGTTTTTAATTACAATTTACTCTAGATGTCTTTAATTAGTATACAAACGTTAAATATTGTCAAATAAAATGTATATTTGATAATTAAATACTTATCTATTTAACTTTATCATTCGGTTTATTTGATTCAACCAATCAATGGTGATAGATAAGTGAATGTTATTATAAGTATCATTTAATGAGCAAAAAGTATATTTTCTGTAATGATGTTTTAAATATTTAAACTATTTAGAATTATGTCTACTGCAATCCTTAAATATATGATAATATTTCAAATTCCTTTGAAGTTACAGGTAACTAGTGGTCCCCACGCAAAATAGGCGCAATAATGACGTAGAGTTGCAGTTAAGCAGCCTATTTTCTAATAATAATTACAGGTAGTAAAAAAAGTTGCATAATAATGCAACGTGATGATGAAGATCTACATACCATTTTCTGGGTTGATATAGCCTCTTCTAATTAGAAAATCTAACAATACTGGGGCACTAGTTGTTTTGAATTGAGTCGATAGAGCTCTTTGTATACACTCTTCTGCTGTCAATAACTCAAATGTTTCCACCTCCCCATCAGCATTTTCTGGTTTGAAATCCAGAGGTAGTTCAAGATCATACACATATTCTGTGCTTGGAAATAAACCTCTTTCACTCTCAAAGTAAAAGCTGTAAAATATTTATTATTATTACTAATTTTAAATATCAATTCACAGAATAAATATTTATCTGTAATTTTATAATTTATATCTTTAATTATAAAGATATTTCGAAATTACAGTTACCTTATTTCAAACTGGTTATATATGTAGAATTAAGATAACACTATCAACATACCTAACACAGCCAGCTGGAACTAGTTTTTTTGCCAAATCACCAACAACAGAAGCTTCCTCAGCAACTTCTTTTATTGCAGTCTCCATAATACCATAACCCACTGCCAATCCTCCACTTACAAAACAGTCCCATTTGCCTGTAGAAAAATTAACATGACCTTGGTTAAATTGAAATCATATATGTATATATATCTCCACAATTTTAAAGAAATATACCTGGCCATGTTTGTTTTGTGAAACTTCTTTGTTGGAGCCAAATACAAAGTCCTTTTGTAGGATGAAAAAGATATCCATTTATGCTAACACCATAATTCCTAATACCAAAGAGGCATATAGCGCTTCTATCCATCTCCATTAAACTTTCATGATAAAATGGAGTGCTCACTTCAAAACACTGTAAACAAATGTTACTGTAAAATTGAATACTGTTATTGTGAGAGTGTAGCATTAAGATGTTTAAATTTTTATGTTCCATGTGAAACGGTACCTGTACTGTGTTTTGCAGAGTGAGAGAGGATATTGGAGGCCCTTGAAAATGCTGCTTAAGTGGTGGACAATGACAGCAACACAACAAATGCGTGGTTATCCATGGGCAGCGGTGTTCTCTTACCATATAGGAGACCCACCTGCTTGATTGTAAGCTATATTACAATAAATAAAAACAATCTAACTAGGTGATAATAATAGTAGTAAAAATAATATAATAAAAAAGTAATAGGTAGTAAAAATATTGTTATTGTGGTATCATTACCTCATCTCTCCAGCCCTTAAGGGCACATATTTCACCCTCCTTCCTCAAAGACTGTAGAACCTCAGCAACTCTTGAAGACCTTTCTTTGTAATCTCTAAAGGCTGGGTTTAACGCTACATACTTTCCGGTGACTTGGAAAACCTACAATATAAAAAATACTATAATAAAAAAGAAACAATTTAAATACTATAATATAATATTTATTATATAAAATTTTGAATAGATGAAATATTTACTATATAAAATTTTGAATAGATGAAATATTTATTAACTTATTTCACAATGAAGTATTTTTTCCATTTTTAATGTCTTACCTCTGGAAATCTCACCAAATGTTTCAAGATATCAGGGCGAATCAATCCAACTTGATGACCACCAACTAGGAAAGGTTTACAAGTGCCTTGATGAAGACCTTTATCAAAAAGTTGTAAAATTGATAACAATTAGGAGAAATTTAAAAAAAATTAAAAATAAATATAAATACAAACCCGACAAATAGAAGCAATTAAACTTTCTTGCTAATTTTGTTATCTCAGAAATATTGCTTGCGATTGTAGAATTCATATCTTTCATATTATTTTAAAATTCCAATGAAGTCTTCGCTTATTTCTTCAACGATCAGTGCCTCCAAATTTTATTGAATACTGAATTTTATGCACCTATTTATTTTGATTTTTGAAAGACGAATGGATGGATAAAAAAACTAGATACCGCAGCTATTATCCACAGTTTATTCACATTTTACTTTAAGCTGTGGACTGTGGTATTGCATAGCAAGCAAGAATATTTGAATTTGATAAATTAAAACTTTGGTCCCATCGCTGATCGCACTTCACCGCATGTTTGTAATATTTTATATGTATAACTAGTAGTTTTATTTAAATTTGAGGTGGTAAAAACTAACCATTCTACTCCGCATCTCACTCGAGACGGACGCACAAGAAAGCCGAAAAAGAAGCTTCCAGTTGAGAAGTTTGTTCCGCTCCGCTTTCAGCAAAAAATTATTAACCACAAATTTCTACAATTTCATTAGACAGAAAAATGAAAACAGATTCCAAAAAGCCTCTTTACAGTTTGGCAGCATCTCTTGATTAGAGCGCGTCTTGTTTTATATTGTTACCTCCAATTTACAGGTTTATAAAATTTAGAGCAAAATCTATTCAACAATGTGCAAAACTGAGGAAAATTTATATATTCAAGTTATTGTGCTTATAGCTCTCAATAAAACTAAAATAAACTTTTCACCATGTTACTTGTGATTCACAAATTGGGAATAGTATTATGCGTGTACCTTTATAAACATAAAAGCCTAGAATCCAGAGCCTTTAAAAAATGTCATGACAGATATGTCAATTATCAAGTTAAACAGCAAAGTGCAATACTACTAAAGATGCAATATACAAATCACACATTTTTGAAATAAAATTAAGATTCTTTATTTTTGTTAAATATTCAAGTATTAAAATTATAATAAAAGTTTGTAAATCTAGAATGGTTGCTTAGATATAGCAAATACTATTTTTAATAAATCAAATTAAATTGTATCTAATAAATAATGTCAGACAATTTTAGCGTATTGTGCGACATTTCACCTGTTTTTCGACCCTATATCCAAAGCATTTACCAGGAGTTAAAGCTAGGTCTGTTTTGTAACTACGGAACTATCAATAAATAAGAAGAATGGGAGGTTTCTACAAAATTAGTAAAGTCCACTAATTCATTTCAGGACTATGTAAGTCAAAAGTTGATTTAGAGAGAATATCCGGGAAAACAGATGCAGTTGAAACTCAGATGCGCTTAGTTCTTCCATATTGTTCTAAAAAATTGAAGTGGGAAGTTATTTTTGACCCCTCTACTCCATGGTTTGCCCCTGACTTTAGGTTTGATGATGATAGTTTTCTTAGTAATGTTGATGAAGAATGTTTAAATAAAGCTGTACCCAGCTTGTGTCAATGGAATTCAAATGACCCAAAAGCTTTGTGTGGCACAATATCTGAACTTATAAATTTATATAAAGCTTACCAGGTTTGCACTATTTATATTTTCTTGAATTAAAACCAACTTATCTCTTCTGTATATTAAAAAATAAATTTATAGGTAAAGAAGCTTAAAGAAGATGATAGTTCACGTGCAGCTTTTGAATATAGTACTTTATTAGGAAACGCAGTTACAACTGAACAAGATGTAGAGGTATGGGTGGGTGCACATATTGTAGAATTTTTAATTAAACTTAAAGTTGATACATCAAAGCTACCTGAATTATATAATGAGAGGTATATATTATGTAATACTTTTGGTTTTTACTTAACTTTTTACTATACTTCTTGTAAATATAATTAAAAGATATGGTTTTATAGCATTGAGATAAATCCTGGAATTGATTCAGCACTGTTATTAGTGAGATACCCAAATTCAACAAATGCAGAGTTGATACTTTCACCATTTCTCTCCAAAGTTCTTGGAAATATTACATTACCTCTGTGAGTATATTGTATATTATTGTTCTCACTGTTTATAACATTAAGCACTATATATTTTTTTATTTCAAAAATTTGTAGCATGTACCAAACTGGAGTTCTAATGGATTACGTACCAACGGTGACCAATCTTCTAAATAGTAAGGTAATTTAAAAAGTAACTCTTATAACCTTTACATAGTTCAAAAATAACTGTCTAATTAAATAATAATTTAATAGATTCAGGATATAGTAAACAATGACAGACTGAAACGGGAATTATTAGCTCAATTGATAATTAAATATGAAGGTGCAATATTAGAACATGATGCGACAGGTGCAGCATTACTATTTCAGACAAATGATTTTCATTGGATACTGCAGATTGATATTGGTATTTAATTTTATATTTTTTGTAGAAATTCAATAATAAAATCACAAATGCTTAATTTTTTTATAGGATAGTGGACAATGGAGCAGGTGAGTCTCCTATATGGTGAGGGAACACCGCCGCCCAAGCACAACCCCGCCACAGTCCGTGCATTGATTGTGTTGCCGGCTTTTTACGCCACATTAGCGGCATGTTAAAGGTCCTCCAATATCCTCACAAATTGTGTAATTGTTAATAAAAACTGATTCAGTATATTAACTACAATGTTAATTACTGAAGGAAAATAGTAGTTGAATACATTTATTGTAAAATATCTCTGAAAAAAATAATTTCTGAGATACTTTAGGGAATATTTACTTTATTATTTACAGGTGCAAATTTTCCAGAAAAACCACCAGTATTAACACTTCGCTCTGTATATCACAGTACAAAAGGAAAACCTAAATTCAAGGTATTACCAAACTGTCCTAATAATAACTTTGAAGCTTATATTGAACAACAAGTTGAATTATTTAAGGATGAATGCAAGGGAGTAACACCAAGCTATCCTAGCCTAAATATTGATACTTAATTGTTTTGTGATAAAAGAAATTTCATGTATTTTTTTGTAGTTTCCTTTACTTAAATTATTTAGTCTAACAATTTTAAAACTTATTTTGTGTAACAACAATAATAAGATCATCTATTAATAAAAATAAAGCAATTTTAATAAAGATACTGTGTAATTGATTGCATTATTAAGTTCTCATAAACTTGTTCTGGCAATTATATATTTTGTTTAATTCTATTCCAACATATTTTTATAAAATGAAAAATGAAACAACATTTAAATACTTTATTGTTTTATAATTTCAATATTTTTGGTTAATCTACAAACATTAACTAACTTGAACCCTCATTATTAAATGATTAACAATTATTACACACTACAATAATTATACACTATGATGATTTCAAAAAGCAAGCAAACTGCAGCATTGTATAATATAGGTTAGATAAAAGTGTAAGTCTACAAGTTGGAAAACAATTTTACAGATCTGATTAGAATTTAGATAATAAATTCCACATTTTGTAGACAACTTAATACTTACATATCAATTTTATGAGAAAAGTGAAATGAACTGAAATATTTATTAGAGTAATAAATTAAAATCACAAAGAATCACTGCAGTGACAATTTTTGTCCACAGAACAATTCCACATTTAATTTAATTTATCCATATTACAATGTCTAATAGGTATGTGGTGGAATAAACTTAATATTCTATGCTAATAAATCATAGTAGACGGATTTTCTAAGTTACAAAATGTATAATTAAGTAAAATTTATGTAGATTTTTTATACGACCTCTTATTTAATTCGTAAGTTTAGGATTTTCATTACTACCCAATAATTCAAATCGATATCTCATATACGTAACTCTCATTCTATCCCATACATTTTCAAAAGAATCCATTGCTGGCCTAACATCTAAAAGAGCAAACTCATATTTGTTGTCAACTTCACCCCCATCATAGTAGTCAATAATATATCGAACATCTTTTCCACACCTATCTACAATCCAATCATGACGGTCAAAAGGCAACTCGTACCTGTAAATTACAAGTTATAGCATTTAAGGATATTTATATATTACTGTCTTAAATCTAATATAACAAAACTGGTATACTAACCCCAGCATTGACCTTATTCGGGCTCTAGGACTATATTGAGTAGCTTTACCACCAAAACTTTTGAGACGTGGATGTCCACATTCCTTAGCATGTAAGGCTTCCCATTTTAAAACTTCCTGCCAAGCCTTAAATTTAAAAATAAATGATGAATTCATTAATGTACTTTGAGTGGCTATATCAAATAGCTCCCATGCTTGGTACCTGCTCATTGTTGGCATTGTGTATTTTGATTATATCATCCATATCTTTAGGTTTTATGTCTTCATCTTTCCAGCGCCATCCTTTGCGTAACATAGCATTCCAGAACATTTGCTGGCTAGGATATACCCAAAATTCAGTAGAACCGTCAGGCATAGCGCGAGGGATAGAAGACACTTGCCTTTGAGTTGGTAGATCGAATGGTTGATCAGGTGCAGGTTGTTGATTTGCTGGTGGCATCTTAAAAATAACGATGTATATATTACGAATCACAGCAAAAATAATATCAAATCCAATATCAACCAAACTTACCATATTAAAGGGGTTAATTTGGTTGTCTTGTTGAACAGGACATTCAGAAGGCCGTTTGTCGGCGCTTTCGGTTTTTTGGGTTTTATTATGCATAGGACACTCAGGTGGCGGACTTCCATTTTGCACTGGGGATGGTATATTTACCGCTTCAGCTGATACTTTATTACCCATTTCGAATGATCCTTACGTAAGGTTACAAGGTTATCTGGACATGATATACCTAAAAGAATGGTTTATTGGTGCATAGCAATTAAAAATGACACAATAATCTATATTTATTTAAGACTAATCTTACCAACTATAATTAATAAGAAATTGATTTTTATAATTTAATACATCCAAAACTCTAATTTCTTACCTCTTTTTACCACAGATTATGAATTGTAGAACTCGGAACTAATCACAATACATCATGTGACATTGACAATTAATATTTCCACAGAACAATCTGTATTTGAAGCGATTTTTTAGAAAAAGGACTTTTACACACCCATACGTATCAACTTCATAACCGTAATTTATTTACACATACGTATCTGAAGAGTTTGTATTTATAAATGTATAAGACCTTCTTTGTTTTAAACTTGAATTATTTAACCTAAAAACTTGTCTGCTCCAAATCCACTTTGGGCATCCCTTCAAATATTACCAAACTGTTAATTTATTGTTTTCTGGAGATTGTAAAAGCAAGACTTATAAATCCTTTTACAATGTTTGTCCTATGTAATAAACAAATGATACTAATATATTTGCTTATAAAAACATTATAAAAACCCTTGGTATATTAAGTATTTTATTTGAAATACAATAAGCTTCTATTTCACAACTACTGCAATTCATAAAGAGCTACTGAATAAAATTCATAATATTCTCTTTTATTACATTTTAAAGGGATTCTTTTCCAAGGCTACTTTTTTAAGTATTTTAAGTATTTCTTTGCATTAAAGTTATCTTCTATAGTTTCAGTAATTTTGACTTTTTTCTTGGGTTTTCTTCTGTCCAATCTTATTTTCTTTTCTTCGACTGATAAAAGTGATAAATCAAGAGGTAGCTAAAAGACAAAAAGAATATGGTCAATAAACAAAGTTATTGATATTTTAACTCAATAAGCATTAAAGAGGCAATATTAAATATTATTAATAATAAGCTACCAATATACATTGTCACTAAGAAATATACTATTTCGTTTTAATAATGTTAAATTATATTTTTTAATATAAATGATTTTAAGCAAATGTCTTATGAGGTAGTAAATAAACTTACATTAATGATTTTTCGCGGTTCGTGATATCTGATATTAATAGATGCTCCATTAGATAAAATAACTTTGGTGGGATATGTTCTGGTGTATATTTCTCTATGAATTTTTGTTATGCTAGCTACATTACTGTTGAGATATCTTTTACAGCACAATTGAAAAAAAGAGAATGTATAATAATTATTTGATAAATATTTTAACATTTTTTTGTAAATAATTGCTAGAAAATTCAAAATCACTTCATAGAGAAGAAGATTTTTAATTTGTCGTAATTGTAATTAAAACAAAACTTAACTTTTTAAATGAATTAAGTAAATATATGAATAAAATTAAAGAATGAGGTTAACATTTAAATCTAAAGGCTATTATTAACTATCAAAGTCAATACTTGACTTTGACTGTTACTTCCTCTATCCATTTATACATCTATTTTACTTCCAGCCGTAGAACGTCCACTGATGGACATAGGCCTTCCCTTCGGACCTCTATGCATACCTGTCGGAGGCGACCTGCATCCAGCATCTTCCGGCGAGCTTTATAAGGTCGTCTGCCCACCATGTGGTTGGACGTCCTACGCTGCGCTTGCTGATCCGTGGTCTACACGATAACACTTTTCGGTCCCATCAGCCATCTGCTCTACATGCAATGTGGCCTGCCTATTGCCAATTTAGCTTGCTAATTCGGATAATTGTCTATTTAGTAGAAATCAAAAATAGTAAATCTACTATTCTGTGACTACTATAGTTTTTCTTCACTATTTTTAAGGTCTGTATTACATATAACTAGTGTTATGTTGATTGTTGTGTTTACTTCATAAATATTTAATAGCTCATTATTTTATTTGTAAGGCCCTACTTTACATTCGAATAATTAGGTTTATTAATAATAATTCCAGCATATCTAATATATATATATATATATATATATATTTTTATTGTAGGCAAGAATGGACTATTCCTTTTATATTGTATTCGTTTACCAGTAAGCCGCGCCTTTAATTGTTTGTGTTGGCGTATAGATCATGGAATAATTTGTAGTACAAAAAAGGTGATTTTGTTATTGTGAGTGAACAACGTAATAAAATGGGGTGTACTCAAAGTGAAATAGCTCCACAAAATGAACAGCCAAAAAAGGGTTGCACCGATGTGTTATGGCTTGTTATTTATGTGATCTTTTGGATATTAATGGTAATCGAATGTCAAGACAAATAACTTTAATTATATCCTTCATTATTTTTTTTCTTGATTTTTTACTTTTAGATAATAGTTGCTGCAACTGCTTTCGTATTTGGAAACCCACAACGCCTTATAAATGGTTATGATTCATTTGGAAATACTTGTGGAGTGCAGAGTAATAAAAAATTAATAAATTTTCCACTTGCGGGCATTAGCACTGTTGATAAACCTTACTTGTTTTTTATGGATGTAAAGGAATTACGAAAATCTCTTAAAATTTGTGTTAAAAAATGTCCAAATAAAAAAATTGAAACTTTTT
The DNA here is from genome assembly GCA_018230265.1 of Delias oraia. NCBI lineage: Eukaryota > Metazoa > Arthropoda > Insecta > Lepidoptera > Pieridae > Delias > Delias oraia. The sequence goes on from DWCF01000948.1 coordinate 19,951, forward strand.
CTGAAATACAAACTTTTTATAAAGAAACTGGATCAAGTTTATGCAGATATGATATTAATTTGAACACAACAACAAATACACCAGGCTTAAACAACTATATAGGACCTTGTCCTGTATTACCTGTATATGAATCATTTCCTCTTCTAAACAGATGTTTTCCAAAGCAAGCAAAAGAAGTAGCACAAAAGGTTTTCACAGACTTTTATGATTTACTCAATAGTTGGGACACTATTGAGCAAATGCTGTCTGATTTATATAATTCTTGGAAAGAAATGATTATTTGTGTTATAATAGCATTTAGTAAGTATTCATTATTTATTTTTATATACATGTTTACATTTTGTTTATGTAAATATTTATCAGGAATATTTATAGATACATTAATGGTAATAAACTATTCTTTTCAGTCTTCTCCCTCATCATGGTCTCAATATTACATTTATTGGCTACATTGGTGTCTTTGATATTTATGATAGTAGTCTCTATTGCAAGTGTAGCAGGAACAGTATTATTGTGGTATACTTACCATGAGCTAAGAACAAAACAAAGAGATTTTTCTAATAGTTCTGCATTTTTGGCTGTAATATGTTTTTATTTGTAATTTATATATAATCTTTTAAATATTCTTATAATCTAAGATGTTTGTTTTTTTTCAGGAATCTTTTAAGAATGAAAAAGCATTTCTTTGGTATTCAATTATTGCTACAATTATTACTGTGAGTTTTGATACAAAAATTCTGGTATACAAGTAAATGTTACTTTTCGCAACACTACAGCCATAACAAAAATATAGTATTGTTATTAATATCATAAGAAAATATAGTATTATAAATATAACAAATTATAAATTTAATGATAGAACCGTGAGAATGCCAATTGCCGTATTTAGCTAAAATTTTTAAAAATATATGACTACGTAGGAGATCAAATTTTGTATAATTCAATTCACTTTGTAGATAGCAATTCTATAGAAAAAAATTAGAGAAATCCTTAAAAGATTAAATCCTAAAGAATTAATTATTGAATTATTATGTTCTACAAATGAGAGGAGGTTACAGTATTTGTCCCATTTTATATTATGTATTAGTTTTTTTTTATCTATGCAATTAAATATCTAATAAGCTGATCAAAAACAATTCTTAGATTGAAAGATTTTATTAGTCTTAATTTCCATAATATACAACAAATATATTATATAAAAAGATCCATGATCTATTTTTAACTAAATTAATTTCTGTTTTTTAGGTAATCCTGCAGCTTATAATATGGGTGATGCGATCCAGAGTTTCGTTTCTAGCAGCACTTTTTAAAGAGACAGCCCATTGCCTTGGTTCCATTCCAGCACTGTTCCTTCAGCCAATTATAACATTTTTCTTCCTTGTGTTATTTTTTACCTTTTGGTCACTGGTTGTGGTAAGCTACATATTATTTTACACTTTAAAAGAATTTAATAATTTTTAAATATGTTTCGGGAAAAAAAAAGCTAACTCTACTAAGGTAAAGATTTGAATTCTATTTATATCTAATTTTTATGATGATAGAATTGATTAATTGTTAAGATTGTTTCAGTATTCAATTAATTTGGGTATGTGGCTTGATAATTATAATTATTTCTCCGATGTATGATATATTCAATATATTCATTTATTTCGATAAAACATAATATATCCATATTTATAGGTTTGTCTTGCAACTGCAACTTATCCAGGGATTCCATACAAAACAAACTTCTTCATCAATGGATCGACGTTGCCAGATCAAATTGACAACGCAGCGGTTCAAGCACAGAATTATAACGAGAGTGCTAAATTAAAAAGTAAGCAATTAATTGCACAGTTACTAATTTTTATTCAGGCCACACCAAACTTTCCACCAAAGCTTTCGTATTTAAAATCACTTGCAATATCTTCATTTATTTACTAAATACTTTATCATTATTAATAGTATTTTAATTATAATTCAATGATGTTATTGTCGGTAAATATAAGAAAAAATATAAGATGTGCCCATGAGTTGTATTTTACTTCAGTACAAAATATATTAAAAAAAATATTTCAATGATAATTCGGAATTTACATGGTTCCATTTGTGGGTCACAATTATTTGTGCTAACAGGTATATTAATTTTAAGTCATACACTCTGTAACAGTTGACTCATGTTCTATGTACAGATCCATTATATTATTACTCAGATGTTGAATCTTTCGCGCTGTTAATGTGTAACCAAGGTCTCTACTTTAATTCAATAGAACCCTTTAAAAAGATAATAGCATAATATCATTAATGTACTAAGGCCAGTAATAATTTTTAATATTGTTAAATATATTAATGAAATATTTTTTTATAGGCTTTCCTTTTAAAGATTTATTGCTATCACTAATACTCGAACCCAAGAATTCCAGTACAAAAGAGAGATACTACTCAGAACATGGATAGTGCTTCTCTAGAATAAAAAAAAATGTTACTGCATACAATATCTAACATTACATCTTATAATAAGTATTTTAAGTATCATCAAACTAATAAAGAAGCGTTCAAGTACCACGTAACGCAATTTTTGCATATTTATGACAGTCCCTCGCCACCAAGTAGCCCGCCGTAACATTTTGCTAGATTAACGTTGGATTACAATCAAGTGACAATAATCTTGCCTAAAGTACCGGAAAGTCACTAATACTTAATAAATATAAAAATATTAATACTACATAAATATAACAGGTTCTTGACTTAACGATATTTATATTTAAAAAAATAAAAGGTATTACGTAACCCGTTGTAATAGACCGCCCTTCCCCTAAATTGCGTTACGTAATATTTTAACGCTTCCTAATATTTCTCTGAGGAAAAATATAACATACGCTTTACTTGTAATAGGTGACGGCTCCAGCTAATAAACCTCAACTTAATTTTATTACACTACTATGGTTTGAATTTTTTTTTAATTTTCTGTTGTAATTTTTAGTCTAACGTTATAGTTTTGTAATGCTGCGTGCACTCTGTATTAAAACATTAATTTATTTCGGTAAGTAGTTAAATGCCTTGGCAGATGTGATTGTAGCACTAATATAGTTCTTGTAGCTATTAGCCTTCTCATGAAAAAAGTATTTGTATATAAAAATATTGTTTTGATAGACACTCTTTATTTGTATATATAGAATATAGTGAAATGTAATGTTCAAAACTCTTTCTGGTATGAGGATACATAATTGGTGGTTTGCACGAGGATGGAGTTTAACCCTCGATTTCTTTACATAACATTTACGTGTCTTTTGTTTACGTTAGGCTATATTCTAGATCCGATAGAGTTCAACCCGATGTGGGTGAAGAGTATGTGGTGGATGTGCCTCATATGCCTGGTCTGGGGGAGCGAGTTCATCCTTGGCTGCCAACAGATGACGATCGCCGGGGCTGTTTCCCATTGGTATTTTAGGTACAAAAAATACATGGAGTAAAAGTTGCTATATTTTAGTATCTAGCGCAGCGTTTCCTAAATTATTTCAGACACGGATCCTTTAATAAAATTAACAGCAAATAGAGTCAGATTAGGCATATATATTTATTATTACCATTTATGGTCCAGAGGTGACACTGCGGATCCCCGTAAACTTTAATCCGCTTATGCGGCATAATTTCACGAGCCCCCGATATACTCACTTAGCAAAACATAATATGTACCGTCTCACCCTAGTATTCTGTGAGCCTAGTGTATTACTTTGAACGCGCCGATCAATAAGTGCATCAACATATTATGCTTTAGCATAACTCTCACGGATGAAAGCTAAGCTAAACTTGATGGGCCTCCGATTAAGACACTCGGTTGGTCACATCCAAGCACATTATCTTTACATTTAGAAAATAAATTCAGACCGAGAATCCAACCCGGGATCCCCGACAGCACTGTAGCTTACATGTATTTTATGTCTTATAATCTTTTCACTTACTCATTTTTCTATACAGAGAGTAATATGGTCTTTTTGAACCAAATGATTCTATCTTTCACAGAATCTTAGCGCGTTGTAGGTACTTAATAGTGTTTAATTTTCAGAGGTCCAAATGCACACCCGTCACCAGTTTTGTATTCAATTGGCAAGCTGTTAAAATATCATTTAGGTTCAGTAGCAAAAGGTTCCTTCCTCATTACTCTATTCAAGATACCGCGGCTTATTCTCACCTATTTACATGCTAAGTATGTTTAGAATATTATTAAAGTTCCTTATTTTAGGTTTTGTATATGTTAAAGGGTAGATTCTGTTTTAGGCCCACAATCTAGGCTATTGGCATTGGTAGTTTACATAAAGATTTTTTTATGACAACGGAGGCAAACGAGCTGGAGGCTCATCTAGGATAAGTGGTTCTACGCCCATGGACACCTCCAGCCCTGAGAGCCGCGGGTGCGTTGCCTTCCTGCAATAACTAAAAACTTGTCTATTGGCATATATAGTAGTCTACTAGTCTCTACTTAGCGGGCGACACACGAGCTGTTCTTGTTAAATGATATGTTCAGTATTAAATTGGAAAAGGTAATATTTAAGCTGACTTGAAATGGTTGATTAAACGCAACATGTTTAACTAGAGTTATTGAATTTAAGATTATCATCACGAGCGGAAAAGGGCTCCGAATGTGCGAAGTGTGGACTCAAGTGTGGTATATGCTGTTTCTATTGCTTTGAGAAGTTTATTCGCTATTTGAACCACAACGCTTATACAATTGTCACAATTGAGAGGTGTCATTTCTGCAAAGCGGCCGCTAAAGTGAGTAATATATTGTCTCCTAATAACTAGTATAGACCAATGGCAAGGTTTTATGTCATTGCACCGACCCCAATGCCTGTCATATACTATAACCAAGGAGTATCGTGAATTTTGTTTAGTTTCAAAAAGTATTTATTGGTGAATATCTATTTTGCCACATTTAAAATGTACTCCCTCGAATTTAATGCCCTTTGAAGTTCAACTCCTTGAAGCGCCTTTAAAAGTAATTTTTGTTCAGCTGTTCTTTCATGTATCGTATCGATCTTTGACTTAATTTAAAGGAATAGTGTTTAATAAGATAATGTGTGAGTCTAAAGAGTTGTCATAATATATTTTATGGCAATCGGTCTGATGCTATGTTCTATATGAATTTAGAATGTATTGTACAGACTGTAACAAAATTATATTTTTACTTTTAAGTCAAACCGAGGTCCAAATATTTGTCTCGACGGTTTGTTTCATATTACTTCACTATTATATGAAGTTGCCTTATATACTTTTAACTATTTCAGGCGTTCAGTACAATTGTAAATAATGCTCTGCAAGTGGCAACGATAAACAGTATCGGCGATTTTATATTATTTTTGGGTAAATGCATAGTGACGGCTCTAACCGGAATAATTGGATTATTGCTCCTCAAAAGAAACAACGATTTGCATTTCTTCGCCGTTCCCACGTTGGTTATATGCATTTTCTCGTTTTTCATTGCCCACTGTATCCTGTCGCTGTACGAGGTTTGTTTAATTTTATACTCAATCTGCGCGTCTGATCAACCGTAAGTAAAACACATATAAAGCATTTTCTTACTAGCAATAAAATAAATATAAGTAATCAAATAAAAAATAATTTACCCGTGGGAAAGCCATGCTGACGCACTAATTTGGCCGGCTCGTCCGAAGTGATACCATATGTTCACAGAATACTTGTACTATGTTTCGCAGAGTGAGTCAGGATATCAGAGAGCCTTAAAAAGTGCCGCTTAAGTGGCGTAACAAGCCGGTAACACAACTAATACGCGGACTGTGACGCGGTTGTCCATGGGCGGCGGTGTTCTCTTATCATATAGAAGGCCACCTGCTCCGTTATCCGCTATACTATATAAAAAAAATCTCTAAGAAAATATGTAGCTATTTTCATAGACTTGATACCGATAGTTCCCTGGAGGTGGTTCACGGATAAAGGGTGGTAGCATTGTAATCCTTATTATATTTTGTACAGATAACAAATGTAGGTAATGGTTAAGTAACCGCATTTAATTAATCTATGTGTAGTGATATATTTTTCAATGTATCTTTATTATTTAAGATGGTAGTAGATTCCCTATTCCTCTGCGTTTGTGAAGATCGAAACATTAACGGCGAAAATGGTAGATGGAAGAGTTCTCGTCTCGCCGAGTTGGGTGGACATACAGCAGACACTGCCGAAATGGAAGACTTACAAAAGTATTGATTTGTGAGTCTATGCATTATTTATATGTACTCATATCAAAGATTTAACAAGATTTTTACTAACGGTGGTTAAATTGTATTGTCTATTATCCAAATATGCTAATATAACCAAGCAGTATCTATTCTAATATAACCTGCAGCATATTAAATATTTTATTCATTTACTTTTTATAAAGAGGTCAAAATTTAACAATATTATTATAAAAAGTGGTAACACTGTTTATTCTCAAATTTTTCTAATAAAGCCTTACAAAAGTACTAATTTGAGTCGGCTTGATTATCTACTTACTAATTCTACCTATATTCAGTACGTAGATCAAGTCTATATATATCTAGTTTTAATATTAATTTGATCAGCAGAAATCTATTCTAATATTATATAGCGGTAATATTTGTGATGTTGTAACGGGTTATCTGCTAAACCGATTTTATTTTCATCACACGAAAGTCACATTTGTGGTCACTATATAAATCTAAAAAATTAAAAGCCTTTTTCGTCGTAAGTCGAAGAAAAAGTGATGGAACGATAATATTTCTTAAGATTGCTGCCTTAACGATGAGAGGTGTGATTGGAATTCTAGAGATTGGTAATGCCTATAAAAACGTCCACGACAATATATATCTAACTTTTATGAAAAAACAACATTTGCCGGATCAGTTAAACTTAAATAAAAATTCGTCTTTCTAATTTGGTTCAACAGTTTATGAAAGGAAAGAACAAGTGCAAAAAAAACAGTGGGATCTCGATAACTCGAATGTCGAGGGAAATGCTAAAAAATTCGAGTTAATGAGTTTTCGAGATTTATTTGCTAAAATGTTTACTTATAAAGGTTCGGTTTATAAGAATATATTTCAACTTGTGAATTTAAAGTATAAAAAAATCTACTATTATTTGAATGCATTATAAAAAACTAAACGGATCTCGGTCTGGGGTGGGATTCGGAGAAGTCCCAAGTATTATGCCACAATATTTTACTAACTACGACTTACGGAGTCTCATTTTTGCAATTCGAGTTACAGAGGATAATAATATAGAATAATAATATTCTTATCAGCGCCTCGTAGGTTCGAGTTAAAAATTAATTGGAGATAGTGCATATTTAAAGCTTCACTGGAAGAGAATAGCATTTTTGTCGACTTAATGATGTTCGAGTTGCATAGATTCCACTGTATCTGGCAGGACAGAGATACAGTCATCCGTTATTAGAATTAAATTGCCAACAACGATGAATAGCTAATGTGTAATATTAAAAGAAGTATTATTATTTGTTTCAGATAAATTCTCTTGGATGCAGATGGGTGGATAATTTTAGTCTTCTAGGTGTGCCTTACAAAGCACGTTTAGAGCATGCTTATATTTATATGAAAACTAAAAGATGTGCTTTTAAAAATATAGTTGATCATATTTTGACCCAATTTAACCCATGTGTTGTATATATATATGCACATATAAGTTGCATCGTAACGTAATCGTATATAAATATATACGATTATATAAATCACTAAAATATTTGAGTTGAATTAAATCAGATCCACTGACAATCTGAATTTCAATGATCTTCTAATCAATCAAACTTGCTAATAAAAACTAAGCACATTTTTTAACACTAATATCACTAAAATTGTTGAAATTATTTTGATCCTTATCTTGATTCTCATTAGCATTACATATGTAGAGCAACTTTAATACTAATATTTTTTATATTCTAGTATGTAGGTAGATTTAAGTTTTTAAATCTTCCAAATGAAACGTTATTGCGTATTTTAATGTCTATTTATATAACATTATTTTTTAAGTTGAGCTTTTTGGCACTCAACCGTCCATGATTTAAATACAGTTTTTGCTCAGCTTTACTTTTTATATTGTTGCTTTTGATAAGACTGCGTTTCAATAGTACGTAAGTTATATTTATTTTTAGTATGTTCCAATGCAAGCGAATATTATTTTAGAATCTTATTTTTTATATATAATTTTCGTTAGTATACTACTAAGTTATTTTATACTAAGCATCAATGTGTTGAATTAAGCAAAATTTGAATGAATTAAGGATAACTTTTCTTATTAAAAAATTAAAACGTCATAAGCATATATTATGTATTATGCTTTTTTTTTAGATATTATATTAGATAATTTATTTTTTCTTTTATTTGAAAATTACTACTACCTCGATTTCATATTTCTTCCATATTTCCAATTATATAATTGTTTGAGAATTGAAATAAAAATCTTTGTGTGTGGAAAGTTGTTTATTATTAACCCAGACTTATTTCTTGGATTTTGCTGGCTTTCTATTCAGGCTTTTTCTCTTTTTAATTTGATCAGAGATTTTTTTGCTTTTTGCCTTAAGTTGTTTGCGTCTTATCGCCATATCAGGTTTAGTTTTAGGTTTTTTCAACCTCATAGAAAATGGCTTTACCGGTTTTGTTTCATTTTCATCTTCTATAATTCCTTTTATTTCTGTATTCTCACTTTCCTCTGAAATGTAAATAAACAAAATTAAAATAATTAATTGGACAAACACAAATAATTATGACCACATTAAGTATAACAATTAATGACTAGATTAACTTGTATTTTGTTGTTCATATATTTAAATTTTAGTACCTTTACCAACTATACGCTCAGCTTTCTTCACTGGGTCTCCTTTGAAGAAAGAAGCATCTTCAATATCAGGATAGCCTGTGTCAGGTTTGGTGGCTTCCCGAACAACCTTTTGTTCAATTCTTTTCTCATATTTATGTCCAGCTTTTTTAGCAAAAGCTTGTCGCAACTTAGCTGGACTTGTATATTTAGGATTTTCCCATAGTGTTGAACCACCAAATGAACCAGAAAAGAACTTCACCTGCAATTTATAACATATATATAGTTAAGAATACAGAAAATAATACTCCATTCAAATCAGATCAATTCAATCAGTCAGAGATTTTTAAAATTTCAAAAAAACTATTCTATCGCTATATTGCAAATATCACTTTTCTCATGGAACCAAGTTATGTTGTGAATATAATTTATTGACAAATGCACTTACAGGATTTAAAACAAATCTAGGTCCAATTTCTGCCAGTGCACCATCTTCTGATAGTATTTGATAATTACGGAACCAAATTCTATTGTCTAGAATCATGAAGGTGTACACATGATCGAAGAATGGCTGACTCTTGGGATGATGTTTAGGTACCCCAAATATTTGAATAAGTAATTCTTTTAATAGAGAATAATGTGGGTCTTTAGTAAATTGTGGATCAAATGATAATAAAGGTCTTGACCCTCTTAGACAATTTCCAGTCATTTTCAGCTCTCCCATAGTGTAAACTACAAGGAAACACAGTATTAATTAAAGTGGGAGGAAAGAAATATATTAAGAAATGGTTTGAAGTTATATTACTGTTTGTAGCTTCTTAATTAAATAATTATAATACATTACATTTACATACATAATCATATTTTTTTTATCTATTTCTATTGAAATGTACAAAAAGAGTATGTACTTTAGCATGGCTCAAGCTGGTTAAACTGATAATAAGAAGTAGTTTTGTGTGAGCAAACAAAACATTTTTTAAATACTATTTCATTATATAGCAAATTACTTACTATTTTCAACTAAAAACTTAACACTGGGTCCGTTGGGAATATTAGACATCCAAAGATACAAATCTCTCATTTTTCTTCCCTCAAATAATAAACATTTATTGCAATTTTTCATTTCACTGATCTCATTTACCACATATAAATTTTTACTTCTTTCCATTTTCGATTCAGTTTTATGATGAGGCATTAATTTCTTCAAGTCCTCCATCAAATGACGATGCCTATGATTAATACCACGTGCAGCAAATACTAAAACTCTTTGCCTGTTGATCCATTTAACCTAGAAGTTATTAGATTTAAGTAAAGCGATTAAATACTTGAAAGATGTTAAAATGAGAAAATATATTTTTAGGTATAAATATTGAAGTTTTTTTTTACCTGCTTGGGTGTAGGATCATCAGACATACGAACAGCTGGTAGTATTACCATATTCTCAACTGTTTTCGGATTTTGTGGCTGAATCTCTTTCGATTTGTTTTTTTTAACTTTAAATTTAGCCATTTTATTAAATTTATTTCAACGATACTTAAATTATATAACTGTAATTAACCTTTCAGTCTTATCCACGTGAGAATAATTATAACAGAAATACTAAGTAACAATGAACAAACACCGGTACTCGGCAGTATTATGAGTGTCACTGTCAATCTGTCAGATATTATATGAGTTTGATTGTTTAAGGCCCGAGAACATTTTAAGATTACACTTATGACTAAGCTATTACGTGACAAAACATATAATATTTTCTTAACTATTGTATTCATCTTAGCTTTTTGTTAATTTTATTAAGGAAGCACTTTAGCATTAATTCACTTCCTGTATATTTTTATTCTTTTTATTTATTTATCTGTGGTTTATTATTAGGGTGGTCTTGCTTTATTTATCTTTTACTCGATTATAGATTTTTACTCGTGAAAAAAAAATTTTTTTTTCATGTTACTTCAATAACTACTTTGAAATATTCATCATGAGCCTATCAAGTCTAGTGCTGGACCTTGAGCGATCTGGATCCAGAGGTTACCCGTGACATTCACGAGATCGTCTATCCATCGTGTGGCGAGACGTCCAAACATGGGGGGTTGTTATGCCTTAATCACCACACTTGGTAGGTGGGTTGGTGATCGCAGAACATCTGCTGTACTTGAAAGAACACTGCTGCCCACCATCCGGTGAAGTGTCCTTTAGTCGCCTCTTACGGCATCCCATTAGGAAGACTGGGAGTGGTACTATTCTGATCCGATAACCAAACTTGAATATTACCTTGGAGATTTGATAATGACATTTAATAATTCGAATATTTTGAAATAAAATTCGGAAAATATAAATTATAACTGATTTTTCTTCTTATTTTGTGGCCTCTGTGACTAGTGGACACAAATTTTCCTTTGTCAATTTGATGAAATATATCTGTTTAAGCGTTTAGTGCTGTGATGTCTATTTAATAGTGTTCATAGACTAATAAATATAATATACATCTCTCATAATTCTGCTTCTATTTGTTCTGTGGTGTAGTATGAGATTACAAAATAGATCAAAATAAATACGTAGTTTAGTCCAAGATTTATTCGTTATTTCGTTGACGTCTATTAATTTATTTAATTGGTTTATAATATTCGTATGAGTTTATGAGAATAGTTTAATTTTATAAAAAGTGCAATGATACGACATATAAGTTTTATTAATTTGTGCAAAAATAGCGTATTTAATAACGCCAAATATTCCACTAGCGACCTTCCACGCTTATCATCTGTGAGTTGATTTTTTTTCTAGTTATAACATCTTTAATTAAAACATTGTCTTTAAGAGAAATTAAAAGAAAAAAACATGTTCCAAATGTAAAAAAACACTTTTATTTTATTCTAAGAACAAAAATATTTTTCAATTCCTTCTAACATTCCATTCATGTATGAAATCTGTATATTTTTAAACACATACCAAATTAGAAATAACAATGTTTTTCATTGGTGGTTAGAATGATTTCTAACGAAATTTAAAAATACTATGAATTAAAAAAAATAAGATATAATGTTTTTCTCTCTATTTTATTAAGAAATTATTTTTTAAACATAATAAAATATTTTGAAATTGTCGTGGTTAACTGAAGTTTTAAGTTTCTGTTTTCTGATATTTCATAGTGAACGAAGGGTTTCTCGGCAGAAAACACGATTGCTAGGTATCTACAATATAACTAAGAAACCTATTTTCCGAGCCTTGGTATCTCGAGGCAACTTGAACACGAACTTTTGGGCGTGTACCTTCAGATATTATGTACTTATTCAAAATATGTAATGGAAAAATTACATACACAATATATACGAAAATCTTCATAGAAATTTTAACGTTTGTTCAATAATTTTCTTGCATACATAAGCTTGCATAACTATATTTGCATATTTTTTTTGACTGAGGGTTAATCGCCACCCGCACCGGCCGGACCGCAGCTGAAGAATGTTACCCGCATACCCCTCCACGTCCTATTTCTAAGCTTAGCCTCGAACTACGCTTAATTCTAATATTTTACTTGAGATTGTGTTCACTGTAAAGTTTTTACGAAAATATATATATGAAAATTCTTTTCTTTTTAAAATTACTAATGCTGTTGGCCTAAGGCCTTTACTGCTTCTCGCGGACTTTTGGCTAAGCTCACCGGAGTGGGCTTTGCGACATATATCGGTCCACACCTCCGTTTCCGGCGGAGGCGGTATATATAAATGCAAAAAAAAACTTTAAAAAACGCCAGTTAATTGTTATTAAATCATAAAGTTGGTTCTGGATTAGCGGCGCAGCGGCGACGCTCTCGGTTTTTCATACGATCTGCATTATTATCGTAATTTGGACATATCTATAGATATAACATAACATATTATGTATTACAAGAAAGCCGTATTAATTACATTATTTATAACTCAAGAAGGGCTGGAAATTGGTGGGGGAGGTAGCTTAGGAACAAAGAAAGACATAGGCTACTTTTAATAGAGGGTAATGTTTTTGTGTATCCTGTGTGTCTACACTAGTCACTATTGTGTCATAAATATATTTTCTGGTTTAAAGATAAAGGACCTTTCAGGAAAAATATAACATAAAACGAAAGGATTTCGGATGGATCCAAAAAAGTGATATAAATTATTTCACATCGTTACTGAGTAAAGATCGTGTTTATACAGAAGAAACGGACACTTTACCATACAATATTGATTGGATAAAAAATTGCAGAGGTATGTTTTCCACATTTTTATACATAAGACCATATCTAACTATTTCAGCTGAATACAGAGTTCAGAATTTAAATTTTAGGTTTTTTAAATGTTTGTTATATAGTTATGAAAACATCTTCAAAATATTTTTGATAGCTAGATTAATTTAGCTGTATAAAAAAATTGTAAAAATTAAAATAGTAATAATAAATCAATTTGAAGTCAATTTAGAAGATTTTAGATCGAAATTTTAATAAAAAACAACAAAATACTTAGTAATGGAGCTTATTATACTATTTCTTTACAATTTAAGTTGGTAAATTTAAATATAAATTAGATTACATAATTAATTTATTGATTAAATCAAACTAAATGTTATGTAATAAATACTGTATACAGATAGGGAAAAATATACATATTTTATATATAATGAGGAATTCCCTGATGTTGAGATCATCGCAGCCAATTTATAACCGCGCTGTAATCGGCGCTTTGGTTGTGTTGCCGGCCTTTCACGCCGTCATATATCGGTGGGTCTGTGATAACCTTGTTCACTCATATATCCAGTTTTAAAATATAATAATCGTTCTGAAGGTCAATCGACAATCGTACTCAAACCTAAAACAACAGAGGAAGTGTCACACATTCTGACTTATTGCAATGATAGGAAACTTGCCGTATGCCCACAAGGCGGGAACACTGGCCTGGTAGGAGGATCTGTGCCTGTCTTTGATGAGATTGTCCTAAACCTTGGCTCTATGAACAAAGTAATCAGCTTGGATGAAATATCTGGTAAGTAAATAGACTCATTGACCTTTGATTACGAAACAAGATATCGTGATATCGCAATGGATATTTAACATGGATTTTCCAGTAAATTCTATTTTACATTAAGGTGACCTTTTCATTATAAAATAGTGTGATTTCATGGATTTAACTATTCCTAACTAAACCTAGTGTTGCCCAAATGCAAGGCCAAGACCAAGACCGTCTAATTTTAGAAAGATCTATTTTTTTGGCAGTGATTTTTGGAATTTTTAGACATATTTTATAAATCTCGTTAGTCTTTAATATGGATATGCTAATTCAACCTGAATTTTTTTTTATTCTGATAGGTTTTTATAAGATCGGAAGTAAGCTTTTATAAATATCAATAGTCTAATAGGTTTTCAAGACTTGCAAGACTTGCTGTATGACCAAGACCAAGACTGGGAGCGCAATACCAAGACCAACACCAGGTGTATTGGCGCAAGACCAAGACTGGCTAATTTTTCCATTTCGCCAACACTAACCAAATCTAACCTAACCTAAATATCTTTCGGCCGTATATCTCATTTAATAACTACTCTAAATGACATTCAGCTATGACGTTAAACGTTACATTCAACAACTGGACGAGTTGCCCTTTAGCCATTCAACTAAATGTCATCATTCAATGAACGCGCTAGTCACTTGATTACATAGCGGATTCAACCAGATGACTGATGACGACATATATTTCTTGTAGGTGCTCTAGTTTGTGAAGCGGGGTGTATCCTTGAAAATCTTGACAATTATGTTCGCGAGCACAACCTTATAATGCCACTTGATCTCGGTGCTAAAGGATCTTGTCAAATCGGTGGCAATGTCAGCACCAATGCTGGGGGCCTTCGCTTATTGAGATATGGAAATCTACATGGATCCATATTGGGCGTTGAAGCAGTATGTAGCACTTAATATACTTAAGTTCTTTGTTAATTGAAAATTTCATACTTTGATTTACATATTCAGTAGAATTTTGTTTTTGAATTTTTTTTAAGGTTACAATTCAAATTGAAAATGTTGGTAGGTCAAGGCGTAACATTTTAAACATAGCATAATTTTATTTCCATAAGGCTCAGGTGCCGAGTTTTATAATTTTAATATATTTTCTGCAGGTCAAATATTCTTTATTGATATAGCACCAAATGATTGTAGCCATTGAAATACCACTTTCTAGGTTAAAGCAGACGGTACTGTTATAGATTGCTTACGAACTCTCAAGAAAGACAACACTGGATACCATTTGAAGCACCTCTTTATAGGATCTGAGGGCAGTCTTGGTGTGGTCACCAAAGTTGCAATTAATTGCCCAGCCCTGCCGAAAGCTATGTCGCTTGGATTCTTTGGTATGTCTAAATTTTACTAACAAATTTACTTCAATATTTTAATTAATAAAATATAAAAATATTTAAATTTACCCAAAAAATGTAAAAAATATGATACTATCACTTGTTTTATTCACAAAACATTGCCTCACTCGAACGTCAGTGGTTTTTTGAAGCCGCGAATCATCTTCAATTGGAATTTGATATTTTAACTCTACCTTGAAATTAACAATGTTTTAGGCGTAAATT
Organism: Delias oraia; assembly: GCA_018230265.1. NCBI lineage: Eukaryota > Metazoa > Arthropoda > Insecta > Lepidoptera > Pieridae > Delias > Delias oraia. The sequence continues at coordinate 35,309 of DWCF01000948.1, forward strand.
GTTTTGAAGATGTCCTAGAGCTGTATAAAAGTGCGAAGGGTTCGCTTGGAGAGATTCTTTCTGCATTCGAAATGGCTGATAATCAGGCAATTAGTTCCACGGTGCAAAATTTTCAACTTTCGTAAGTATACAGTTAGAAAGAATACACTTCTCTTAGTAGTTTTTTAATCTTGTTTAATCTTCTCTAAAAAAAATTATTATTACCTTTCTAGATTTAATTTACCTAGTTTTTCTAAGTTTAATATATGTGGTGGTTGCATTCGCTATAGTTTTAGGTTCTCTTATGCGATCCTCCGGCCATGGATACCCCCAGCACTTGCTTAACCGTGCATTGCCTTTAAAAAATGTTGATGTTTTTCAAAAGTTTTTGAAACTGTGCACTAAATTGCAAGGAATCTCAATGTTTTCATATTAGTAGAGATACATAATTACGTTATCTGTGATATTATTATGAAACTTTTCTTCGGTCTCTTATTTCTTATCGCTTTTTTTCCATAAATATTTGTAATCGTATATCAAAAATTACGAAGATTATCATCACCATCAGCCTATTGAAGTCTACTGCTGGACATAGGCCTCCCCCAAAGACGCCCACCCGTTACGATCCTGGGCGATCTGGATCCAGCGGTTGCCCGCGACTTTCGTGAGATTGTCTTTCCATCGTGTGGCGGGACGTCCCACTTTGCGTTTTCCGGTACGCGGTCGCCACTCGAGAACCTTTCTTCCCCATCGGT
>DWCF01000949.1:0-36042 GCA_018230265.1 Delias oraia
TTCTGTGTAGGTACTAAAACTACCCAAATTGGCCTAATACAACTTCAATTGACAACCTCCTTTGTGAATTTTGAGGGACGATTTTATTTATCTAAAATTAAATACTATTCGTTCTTCTGGCTAAACGTTGAGAATGGTCGATGTTTGATTTTGATTTGTTTTTTTTTCACCTCGATGTTTGTCGTTCCACAACTAAGTTTTTTAGGTATTTTAGGGGAGAGAGGGCATTCTAGGGGTATCCATGGGCAGAGGACCGCTTACACTAAGTGAGCCTCGTGCTCGTTTGCCACGCTTTCCATAAAAAATTAAATTTTATTAAAATCTATCATCTGTTTGTAGTCGTATAAATTAGTTTTCTATTAAATAAACTTAGTTACTCTTACTTAGTTACTAGTTACAAATATGTAGGTGCGTATGCGAGTCGTTTAGTGAAGCTACAATTTTACTAACCATACCGCCTTTTATTTAGGTTTTTATATACTTTAATCTGTAAATAACTAGAAATAATGCAAGACAAATAATAGATTATGAATCCATTTGCAAAAATTTATAATAATTTTTAGCTAATACAATTTCGTTTTTATGATTATGTCACATGGCAGCTACAAATGTTTCTTTAAAATTAATCTCGTATTGCATTGTGAATGTCGCGACTAACATCGCGGGTGACGCGTGGTGGGGTATGCCGAATACCGAATGCAATATTGTTTTAATTCGAGTACATACATTACAATGGCTAAATATTACAATAACGCACTCGTTATATTCTGTAGGAGGAACTTACACGGGAAAATTTCCTTGGTTTTGTAGTGATATAATTATTTATATTTTAATTTTACTGCAAGTTAATTATTTATTAATTACTTATATTATTAAAAACGTTATTAATTACTTATACAGTATAAGATGATTGCGAACAGATTTTCGTTTACATGTTGAACTAGTGGACCCGGCAGAAGCTGTTAAGCTGTATGGCCGGCAGCAAATAGTCCTTGCAAAAAAAAGGACTCGGCAATCGTCGCTCTGCCCGCGACATTTTTTAAATTATATTTTGGCTCATTAATACAATGTCAATATAAATCATAGCCTATGTATTTTTATGATATATGAGCTATATTATTGCAAAGTTTCATTAAAATCTATTCAGTAGTTTTTGCATGAAAGAGAAACGTTCACCCATCCATACTTACAAATTTCCGCGATAATATTAGTAGTATAAATTTGGCGGTTTAAATAAAAAAAACCGATTACGGTTTATATATTTTGTTAAATATATGAATAATTTCGTTGTTATAATAAAATACATATCTAATACAGTTTTGAAATTAAAATGACAGGGTTTTTTAATATAATTTTAATGTTTAATTTAATATAATAATAGTATGTATTCATAATAGAATAAAATTTGTTTCGTAATTCCATTATTCATATACTAGCCCTTATTTGTTTGTTTTATAAATAGACAATTGGCGATTGTCTGTGGTCTTTTGGCAGGTAAAACAATTATCACGGCCAGGTTGCTCGCATAGATTACGTATAAGGAAGGTCTCTTAAATTTATCTCCGGATATTTTGTTATTTTATAGTAACTATACTACGCTACTGTCCACTAGGACAACGGAGTAGGTGGTTCTTCTAAATGGTAAGAGAACATCCGTTGCCCATGGATAAACGCGCCACAGTTCGGTATTTTGGTATTAAAATTATACACTTTCAAATTTCCTAGACACAATCAAAAATTTTTGTAACATTCGATGTCAGCTTTAAAATCATTCAAATCGCTTAATTCGTTTCATTCACATGTCTATAGACATTACATACCCTTTTTGCATGTTTAAAATATTTTTTAAAATATGATTTTCCAGGGATTTTTGTATAAAATCGCGCCGATACATACAATTAAAATCCTACTTAAATCAGTGCAGCCAGTAATGAAAACAACAGGTTACAGTAGAAATATAACATATCGGCGAACTAGCAAATCCAATAGATGGATATATAGAATTCATTTTTTAATATTTTCAATTTGCAATTATGTACTTATCGTTTTTACTGACTTCTGCTCGATTACCTTTTATTGGTATCGAAAATTACCTAAGATCGATAAGGGCGATAAATTAATAAAGTTTCAATGGTGCTGTATTTGATATTGCTATGATAAACTGATAACTGTCAGTTCATTGTTGAATTTAAGATATGAGATTAATTGTAATAATATTCTTGATTAACTTTACTGAATTATTGAATATATTCATAGCTGGGTTGTCATATATGCAAGTAATATATGGCTTCCAATACGTACGAAACAAAGTTTTATACAATAGAATCCATACAGGTGCAGTATATTTTCTACTAATATTATAAACGCGAAAGTTTGTAGGTATAGATGAATGAATGTTTGTAACTCTTTCACGCAAAAACTACAGAATGGATTTCAATATAACACATAGGGTATGATTTATATCGATATTGTGTAAATTGGCAAAAATATAATAAAATCTGTCACGTAATTCGGACGCGGTCGCTAGTATTCCGGGCAGAACAACGTCTGCTGAGTTCTATAGTATATTTGTATCTGTATGTTGTTTACTAATATTAAAAAAAAACGTTTGGCAAATCATGATAGCAAATATATGGTGTTGATCTTGTAAACGGTGTTAAAGCTGTGACGTCACAGCGCAGCCCTCCGGAAGTCCCTCAACGGAGCCGGAAGTTCGTAGCTCGCTAATTGATTGGTTCTCGCACGCAACCCTTGTAAGTCTTACTTGTGGTGAAATCCGCTAACCAAGCAATTTATTAGCCAACTGTTGAAGTGATTTGCATAGACTGGTCGCTGAACAAAATTGAAATATGAATTTCATAAACTACTGTAACTAATTAAACATTTTTTACAGCAATATAATAAGAAAAGGACAGCTTTTAAACAATTTTCAATGTGTTCTTATCTTTCAACGCACCCGTGACTCTGCAAGGGCTAGAAGTGTCCATGAGCGGAGGACCGCTCACGCTGGGTGAGCCGTCTGCTCGTTTGCCACCATTTCTAAAAAAATACGAGTTTTCATTGTTAAAGTATTTATGTAATTCAATAAAAAAACCTGTCGGAATCTTGAATATGATGCCTTAACGACTATAACATATAATTATTAATTAATAAAATTATACAAGTAAAATTATCATAAGGCCGGCAACGCACCCGGGGCTCTGCATGGGCTAGAGGTGTTCATGGGCGGAGAATCGCTTACCCTAGGTGAGCCTCAGTTGTCACCGTTGTCATAGAAAAAGTTAAATTGTCAAACACAATACCAAATAATAAACCACACAGCGATTTAAATTATAAAAATAATGTAATAAACCAAATCTTCTTGTTAACATATAAGTTTATACAAATGTGTACATATGTATAAATGTTAGGGTGATTCTTCAGAAAAGTAAGCAATTCTGAGGTTTACACAATAAAAAACTATCTTATAAATCTGTCGTAAGTACCATTGTTTAAATTAAAATACTGAAATAGTTCGTATTATGATTATTATAAATATAAATTTGTCTGTTTCGAATTCACGCACCAAAATTAGTACTGACATTGAAGAAAATCACAAGACCAAGAAAGGCTTGAAGACACGGTAAAGTTTTATATACCAATTTTCAATGTTTTTGAAATTTATCAGCAATGTGATAAGCGCTTTTGTTAGATTTGTATAAAGTCCCTAATTGTACGGGTAGGTATTATCGCATGAAATAGAAAAACATGGATGTTCAAAAGTAACCTTTCAGTTATAAAAGCCGTAGCTTCCACAATTGCATTTGTTCTACAGTTTATTGTTGACTTGGTCAATGTATAACGAATAAAATATTAACCACAACTCAGTTTTTAAATGTAACAAAGCCTAAATTTTAAAAATATATAACTTTACAATAGAATTTAGAATTTAATTTAAATATTTTAATAATTTGGAGGTATTCTATTCAGGATAATTTACTAAGTACCTACTTTGAACTATAATGTATATAGCCTTGCCTGTAATATATTTTAAATCTTTGCGTATTATTTTATCTGTATTACAAAATGCGGCTAAATTAAATTAATCGGTACATACACTTCTTCAACAGTATGTAAAATCACAACGAAAAAGATAAACAAATGTTCTTTGTATTTTTTCGGAAATTTACTCGTCAATGTATCCGTCTTATTATTAAAAATATTACTAATGACATTGCTGAATGTCAATCTGAATTAAAGGAGTTTTTAAAAACCGAACAAAAAAGCATGAATAAATATAAATTTATACCATCGCGTAATATAATAAATGAATTACGTCAGAAAGAGCAGCATTCAAAAGAGAGTACCTACATGCTTACTTAAAAAACTATATATATCAGCTGATTTTAGAAAAAAAAACTGTTTGGCGCAAGTGAATGGATGCTTTGCGGATTTTATTACCGTCGACGGCACAGGGAGGGGAGGGGATATGCGCGGAAGGGGAGCGGGTGGAACAGGCATAGCACAATGGGTGCGGGCGCGCATGACGGCCACCTGGCCGAGCCGTGCCGTACCGGTCCCGCCATATGCCCGTGCCACGGCCCAAAGACCACGGCCCAGCTGAGGCTCCCTCCTCATTATTTCTGTGTAACAATTGTTACCATAGTCACATCAATTTCTCACCGACGTCCGAGCCTTTCAACTACAAACCGGATCGCTGTCGGTACCTAAATGATAATTATCTGAACGTAACAAAATCAGCTGTCGCCAAAGAGATTCTTTATACTCTGCTATTGTTTGAAATAAGGTCAACGATGCAGTTCCTAACATAACGTACGTTCGGCCCTTTCATAAATACTTCCAAACGGCAGTCTGTTTAGTATCCTTGAATTACTTCAAAATATTTGTTCTCAACCTGTTTAAACTCAGATTCTGTTGTAAAGGGTAACATTTAACAAAAGATTTGACGGTTAAACGAGTTGATATTTGTCGTTCAACTATAGTTGCTATGTCGCGATGAGGGTTAAATAAAAAGCCAGGTACCTAAATAAATAATCTCAGTAATACGTAATAACGTCTGTGGTTTGATACTTTGATGTCAAAATATATATATATAACAATGGATAATAGAATCTGTCTTTATATAAATATGGAAAGAAATTGGCGCATAGTCCATTTTTTCAATTACAAAATTATTCATCGTCGATTGATTAGTATAGTTTATCTGTCTTCGGCGGCTACAGATTGATTTGATGCCAAGATAAATATACGTTTAAATCGATAATAAACCATTGCCGTACACGCAGTGCAGAGGATTTAAGAACATTTGTTTTTGTTATTAGTGGTTAGTACAAACTCAAGAACTCCTAGTATTACAATTATGAACTTTTAAGTAGTTTTAAATGAATGAATTGTTAATTTAATTGCTAAGCAAACTTCACATGTTTGTCGCATTAAAGCTGTATTTAAAATTTATTTCATTGTTGGCTTTATTTGGTTAGGTGTTCAGTTTCTATAGAACCTTATCAGGCGCAATACACAAATTTCGCTCCGACATGATTGCACAGTACATATTTTGTTTAACAATTTACGTGTTTACAATTTTAACAGTTGCGGTACTAAATGATCTAGCCTAGTTTCTAAATACGTTGCAACGGGAACCATCGGGCGACTTGAGGCTAGCTGACGTCGCCTATGAAAACATTGTTAAAGTTTTATTATATGGGTGTGTTGAGGGCCGAGCGAGCACTTGTCCAAACACCCGGGGACACGTCGAATTAATTATTGAACGATTGAACGCTACAGTAATCGATTCACACCTGCCTTTGGGTTTACTGAAAAATTTGACAATATATTATGAATCGGGTGGGCCGCGCGGGAGAGTAATTACGTATGAGTACTTAATGGCACATGACACTGTTCAGTTAAGCGTAGCGAGGCTCGAGAGTACAGCTTTGGGAGTCATCATTGATTAATGAAGAGTTTCAGCAGAGCGGTATTTGACGAAGGGGTGTAGTCGCGTGCACCGCCCTTTGCGGGTGCATTACTTATGCATGTTGGTACCCCGGCGCCCCTCGCCCCGCCTCGCCTCATACCCGAAACTATTTTTATTTCGGCTTTAGGTTTTAGGCCTCGAACACGCTGATGAGTCCGCGTCGTTCGCCTGTTGCGATCAATAATTGATTTGAGCCGACATTACGGACGGTCGTATAGCGTGGTGAAGCCATAATGTTAGTAGCTCGATAACACCGCGTGATCGTATCTAACTTTACAGTAATCGTTTATACATAGCTAACATAGGTATATACTCAAACTATGTACTTTACTGACGCAGATATATAGTGTTGTATTGTTGAGAACGGAAATATGCAATTACTGCAATTACTGACACTGCTTGGAAATGGCTCACTGTGATTTCTCTATAAATGTCATTGTTGTATTAAATAATTTTGTGATTTTATAACTCTGATAGCTTATAATGAAATATTAATAAAATACCATTTTTATAGGGTATAATTACGTGTAATATTGTTGTAGTGGCTTTGTAATTACATCAATACTTTATCATTTATGCAAACATGAGGCTTCCTTACCTAAAACAATTGAATTAAATATATTTATATGTGTAATACGTGCATATATGAAGCTACTTTGCGATGACAGTAATGATTTTGATTTTAAAATTGGCACAATACAAGATAAAACCACAGAGTCTATTAAATTTAACCTTTTTTTATAGGTCGCTCATCAGGTAAAAATATTGTGGGAATAGCAGGCAAACCTTAAATTCAAATAATAATTTGTAAGTTCGCAACGGGAATACTTTTGGCTTGAAGTTTAGGATAAAGCTTGATAATGTTAGGAGTGAAGATTTATTGATTTATAACCGGAAGGGAAAGTGGATAGTGTCGTCATACAATAGTTCTGTAGGGCTTGAATAGCATGTTCCTGGAGGTGACTTCTGCAGGAAGCCCCTTGTCTAGTCCTTCGATATTTACCTACGTTTTTCTCCCCCTTATAAATCGTTTTCATATATTATTCGCGTTCTCAATGATACAGAAAATATTGATAAATCAAATTCAATTAATTTTCATTTACATCAATGGAAATTGATTTTTGTTCCTACTAGACATAACCATGTAATATAAGTAATGTTTTAGAGATTATGTGAGGAGCAAAAATGTAAAGAATAGACCGATCATTATTCATAACGAAGTGTGTGCATTCAGTTATAACTAAAATGAATGCACTCAAAACAAAGACGGTTTGTTTTACAGACAAAACGATATTTACAAATGCAATAAATCTATCCTCATACTTTTGCAAAAGTTTAAAGTACATAGCTTTATGCCTGTATTAATTATTATTTATCGGGGAACAGCTGGCGTGCAGAGGTTGGGCTGAGTCCGGCGAGCGACGCGGTTATTTATAAAACGAGATTGCGTCTCATTTTGTCTTCGCCTGCCTCTTTATTTTGTCTAAATATAAGTACGCAGTTTCGGGAGCACCGCGACATTAGCTTTGGCCGCGCGCCAAGCATCCAGCGCGCGACTCCTCGCTCTGCTCTCGCCCAAGCGTTCACTCTCCTGCCTTCTAGGCGTTCTTCAACCCATATTCCCCCTTTACGACTGAAATGACACTAAGCTTATTTCATTGTGCACGCGCGGCACGTGTTTTTAAGCCGGGTGAACCGCGCCTTCTATATTTAGTGTTTAATTTATAGGTCTGCGCGTCAGAGGCGATGGCGATGTGATCAAACGGAAGGCCACCGGACATGCCAAACTGTCACGGTCCAGAACGTGATGTACGGTGGCACGCAGAGCCGTCTGTCCTAGGCCGTGTGGTGCGAACGCATTACGGCTACATTGTACTAACAGAACCCACACGCAGAGCGGGCTTTTATAACACGTAAATAATTCCGTGATTTTAACGCAGCCGGTCGGTGGTCCGACACGTTAACGAAAATTCGGAAGTCGTAAACACCATTTCACGATTGTAATAAAGATTCACTGCCGCCGATTGATCCTATGTGCCCGTCCCACTTAAATCGTATTAAACAATGTAATTGTGACAGGAGCCAATGCCGGCGCTGTGTCTAAAATCGGATTTCCGTAGAATCCTTACAAGCGTCGTTAAGCTCTGTGTGTCGGCTTTGCAGTTCGTCGACCCGGCGAGCGGGACTGAAATCGCACAAAAACATTCAAAATTAACCTTTATTTATATATTTCGTGGGCGATCGGTCTTTCAGAGGAAACTGACTAATCGCCGCGGCCTTTGTTTCACATAGCATTCAAATCTGATTGCCTTCTAACTTCAGGATAGCTTTACGAATGAAAATGTTAGTAGGTCATGTGGGGGAGGTGGCATGACAGTAGCGTAACGATGCGTAGAGGAAAACCCTAATGAATCAGATAAGCTTCATGGTGGACAGCGGCGACCTCGGCCGTCAAATGAGGAGCCATCGATCGCTGCGGCTCACAGCGCGGGGCTGCGACACGCGATCAAGCCCGCCACAAAAGAGCCTGGTGGGACAGTGCCCCATTTTACATGCCACGAATTATTTACAAAGGATTGTTATCTTACATGTATCTGTTCGGTGCACACAGCTAAAAACACATAATTATGCATATCGATCCAAAGCTGTCATAATTCCGGAAGTATATTTGTATGTGAAATTACTTGATTGCTTTGATGAAAATGGTTGACAGCGTTAGCGAAGGCCGTACATTACCGCGCCAGACAGAGCGAGACTCCGTCCGGGCTACTCCGGATGTAGGTAAACACCACCTATAACTTGAGTTGGTGAAATTTCACCATGCATTGCGTGCTAGAACCTACAATGCGTATGGTCTTGTGATTGTAAATCCCCATTGTAGAAGTCCTAACCATCTTCCAAGTAGTCTATCAATTCATTGTACTAAAATAGTTATGAATAGGTACTGTAAAATAAAATTGATAACTAATAGAGGAGAGCCCGTGTGAGAGCCATGCTGAATCATATTCGGTCGCACTAAACGGCTCCTCCGAAATGATACCACGTGCTCATAGAATGCTCAACGTGAAACGATACTTGTACTGTTTCGCTAAATGAGTAAGGTTATCGGAGGTCCTTAAAAATGCCGCTTAATTGGCGTAAAAAGCCGGCAACACAACCTTCCTTCCAGTAGTCTATCAATGCATTGTATTTCAATATCTGGATATGTTGTAAATTGATAAGTAATAGAGGAACGCTATGAATAGCGCGAGTGTCGCGCAGAGCGGCGAGCGACCGAAATAGCTGGAGCCTCGCGCTGCTTGACAATGCAATAAAAAGAAATTAACATCTGAAACGTCGCCCGCGCTAAGTTGACTCTTGTGTCATTTGGAAGTGCTCCAAAATCACCGGGAAAATCCACCAAAGTTCTCGATGGTTGCTTCCGCTACAACGCTTTGAAAATAGAATCTTTCGAGGGCTACTTTGCGTTGACAGACATTTTTTCTTTGAATTTCGACATCCCGATTGCTTTATTTTGATCAGTATTAAGAACGTATTGAATTTGTTCCAGGTTTCGGGCTGGCTGCAGCAGCAGCCGCCGGTGTCAGGGCGGGCTACCCCACTGTTCTGCCGACGCACTACGGGTAAGAGTTCTCCTTAGCTATGACCTTAATGCATAACTGGACCACATTTCGCATACCTACATGTTCAGTGGCTCCCAGTACTATGTTTAGCAGCACACGCGGCTCCGACCTGCCGTCCACAAACATCTCACGAGACAAAAATCAGACAAGATCAATTGCCTTTAAACATAAATAAACATAATATAGGTATTTTCAGAGTCTGATAGTTGTGTACACGGCAGATGCTAATGCTGGCCGTAAGTACTTAGCTCGAATGAATGTTAGACGCTGACCGCAGCTGCTTCGTAGGTAAGTAATGAGGGGCGAGTAAGCCAAGAGAAAGCGGAGCTGAGCTGGCTTTTGTCTCGGTAGATGAGGCGAGCGGCGCGGGCGGCGAAGGTGCGGCGCTGCGGGCTGCCATTCTAATAATTGAGCATTTCCACATAGGTATCTATGGCAAGAGTGAGCGTGAGAGTGGATTTTTTCGTTTTGGGTGTGAATTAGTCGATTGGGTTTTTTAATGTTTACGTTTGAAGCTATAGAGCGGCGGGGGCGGCCCCTGCAGTGCGGGGGCGGGCGGGCGCCGCCCAGCGCCTTCACTGGCGCATCGTTCTCGACACTCTGTTTTACTTTATGTTTTATGCCGTGTTCGTGTAATTCTTTTGAGTTTACTTGAGTTTTGCTGGTGGTGGATTTCGTTAATACACTTACTTAATAATCTTCGTAACCGAATTTCCCTGGCGGCCGGACCCCGCCCGGCGCGCGGCTCGTGCCCCGCAATCACTCAGTGTACCTACTCAGACAATAATGTGTGTTTGAAGCTCAAAATATTTACTTAAAAATAATACTTTCACTAGTGACGATTTCGCGTCACAGTTAGTCACCAGATATTGGGTCACGAGTAGTGAGTCCATTCACCTGAATTCGGCCGAAATATTTTGTCGTTTCTGTTTCATACTTCAATTTGTGTTTTGTGAATGGTCTCAAAGGGAAGTTCCATTACGATCTCTATGGTCCAGGCCTGTGAGAGACCATAGGTACCTATCACTTTAGCATAGAGCGACGCCGTGCCCTTTCTTTTCCACGGATTGTGAAACACAGTGAAAACCTATTGGAAATGGTATAGTCCTACAACGCCACAACAAGAAATAAAAATAGTGATTATTGGTATCGCTAGCAGCAATTTTAATAGATTATAATAAAATAGGTTAATGCCGACATCTTTAAGCGCACACGAAATACAGCATTTTAATAAAACTTTTATCTATAATTGTGTTTTAGATTTGCATGTTGAATAATTATTATACATTTCCAATTTCGTTCAAGGCAAGTCTAACCGTATTGAGTAGACTTAATATTCACGATTTAGTTTTTAATGTTGTGTACGTAGTTGTGGAGCTTGTGTGGTGTTACGCCAGTTTGTTTATTGTGCTCTTCCCGCGTGTCCTCGCGCCACGGGTCTGACGTGTAGGTACTCCTGGAGGCAAAGCGCGCTCCCAGCAGGGCGGTGTAGGTATCAGGGCCGCGAATAAGAGCTAGACCTCTACAGGTGGGCGTCGCGTCGGGCGGGGCCGAAAAGGCCGTACAGCGCATGCGTGCGTGGCTCCTACGTCCGGAGACGAGTTCTCAACCGCCTGGATGTCAAGTGCTAATATCTGTCTCCATCGATGCGCTAGCGACAGAGAAAGACGACACCTCCCCCAGCGACGCTCTGAGGGCTCTCCGAAAGCGCTGAGACAGAGGCATCGAGAACACTCCAACGAACTTGACCGATCGTCCATTTTTAAAGAATTCTTGCAGAGTTGACGTTTTCCTCGCCCGCCAACGATTGTTTCCCATTTCTTTTTGTCGATCGGATAAGCATTTCAGAACTGGGTTAACACGCTCTCGACTGTTATTCTTGAACGAATTAACCGATTTGCGTTTCTGAAATAGATCAAAAAAGCTGAAATGTAATAAGTGATAAATCTCGGACGGCGCGCGCGAGATGTGACGATTTGGATATTTCGGTCGCGGCAGAGTAGCGAAGCCCTGAGACGCATGGCGGCCGTCCGCCGGCTACTGCGACGTCACCACAGCCACAGCGCAGCTCGTCGTTGTCGCGCCGGCTCTGCTGTACTTTCGTTTTGCTCTCATGTACGCCGCCCCACCTGTAACTTACGTTTAGTTGACTATACCATCATATAACTCATAAATCTAGTTACAATTGGATAAAAAATCAAGCTCATAGACGCGTTTGTAATGAGAATTTAAAATGGCATTGTGCCAATGGATGTACGGTAATTTCGGGAAAGTTGTCTCATACCTATCTAGCCAGAAGATTTGTATAGAAGTATAAATTCAGTAGTTTTTCATTGCAGTTATGCGTTGTAGACGACTAAACGTAAGTGCAGTCGCCCTGTGTGCGCTATGTAGGTTGAGTGCCACTAACGGGTTCGTATGTGTCGCAGACTATCGCCAGGCTACGTGTACGGTGCACCCGGCTACATGGGCGGCGTGGGTGGCGTCGGCGGCGGGGCGGGGTTGGTCCAGCTGCCGCAATTGCAGCACGCGGCGGCCGTGGCGGCTGCTAATCACCTGTACGAGTACCAAGCAGCAGCACAGGGCGCCGCATATCAGCACCAATATGCTGCCATTGATCCCTACGCTACCGCTGCTGGTCAGTACCAATTCTCTTTAATTCAATATTTAGACAACCAATCAATTGAAAAAACTCGTTAAGGTGTTCTACGCGTCTACATCAAGGCATTACACCAAGTTGTTTTTTTTTTATAAAATCGGTGGCAAACGAGCAGGAAGCTCATCTAGGGCAAGCGGTCCTCCGCTCATGGACACCCCCAGCCCTTGCAGAGCCACACGTGCTTTGCCGGCTTTTAAGGAAAATGTATGCTCTTTTCTTGTAGGTATATCGTATTGGTTTGGAAATACCCCTGCTGGCAGATGATTCCACAGAGAGAAGGTGCGCAAATGCCTTATAAAAACAAAATGCCTTAAAAAGCGCTCAATTGTGGAACGACAAACATCGAGATGTAAGCGATGAAACTTTGCATTCTGCCTCGATGTTCGATGTTGAAATTCAGCAGCAAATCGAAACAGCTCCTCCGAACATGCGTCATAGATGCTTTTACTTGAATTTTGTCTAAAACAGAGCATACACTAATCAGAATTTATGACTGAATATAAACTTGTGCTTACAGCAGCGGCAGCCGCGGCAAGCGGTGCTGGCTATATGTCTCCGTACTACGCCCTTCAAGGCGGTGGCGTTCAAGCCCCGCTGCTTCCGCCCTTATCTTACCCGCCCCAACTACAAGAGGCACGAATGCAGTGAGACACCTACCGATTCCTGACCTGATGTCTCCGCTTTACCATGCACAAGCCAAAACTAAATAGTTCACTAATTATTCGAAAACCAAATTAGATTGACCAAAGGTTTTCAACATTTTATACAGGCCACTTGAAACTAGCTAATCCATACTCAGTGCATATTGGTGATTGTTAACATGAAAATTGACAAAATTAAGGTGCCTTAGTCAGAGACTTGAGTTGGCTTTTACTATATATTACATAAATTTATCAGCCTATAAGTTTACATACAAATGAACATTTCCTATAAATAAATTATGTGCAGTTATAAGTGTATAATCTACATAAATAGTATTTCTATGCCTTGAACGATAAATTCTTGCCGTGTCTCCTCCAATGAGTATGAAATTTAAGTAAGCATACAAGCTGTTGGACGTTGCTCGCTGACATATAAACAGTTGTCCTGAATTCTGTGTATCCTCTACTATTTTTACATAACCCTGATATTACTATATACTAATATTATATTGAATAGATATTGTGAAATCCTGAAAAAAGATTGTATTGATTTTTCTTTATAATGTTTAATTTCTGTAATACCACTTAGAATATGCAGTCCTAGAAACGAGCACACGTCCGCGCTAGGGCAGTTCAAAGCGTCCTCAAACAAAGGTTCCTGCCATGTTACGGTAACCGCAAATACACAATCCCTTGAACGTAACGCTCTCTCGATAGGTATTGTGATACAATGCAGAGTAATGGAGCAATAATCACTCAAGGGAGATCTGTTTATTTGGTACGTCGCGGAGTAATTGTGGATGTGTAAATGTAAGATTCATAAGCTTAAATGTTTAGGTTTATATTGTTTAAACATGTCCATGTTGCTCAATGTGTCCTAGAATGGACTCGGTTAAGTTTAAGGTTGGAGGGAATGGGTGTACTACGTAAAATTAGAAAAAAGTACTTATTTTTAATTATATTGCGTATATTATACGACCCTAGTAATATTCTCCAAAGCGGTATAGGGTACTTAATAGTTAGAATAATTCAATTACTAGTCCTTGTAATATTAATTGTAATACAACTTGAAAATCGCCGGCAATTTTTCTCACATTATATTGATAGACAAGCGGATGTGTCCGGGTACACTACCGATTTCTGTTTTAATACCAACTACATATAACTCACGGCTGGCTTTTCAAGTTGAAGTTAGGGCATTAGAATGATTAGTTTATGAAATAATTAACATAGTATATGTATTTAAGGTGTAATATGCTGTTATTCGTAATTTATTTTGTTGATATTTGTAAATCTACATGTTGATAACTATTTATTATGTGGAAGAGGAATAAAAATTGTTAAATATTAATGAACCGAATTGAATCTCTTATCGAGTGCATATAGTTAGCGCCAAGTGGATGGGTATTACGGCTAATTTTCCTTTTATTTGTTACAAATTACAATTAAAATGTTTTTGTCAGAACATGCATTTGGTGACTGCCCAACAAATCTGTCTTATATGCTGTTAGACAGAACACAATTTTTAGCTTACACAGTCTTTATTCTTTTATTCGTCATTAATTGCGCATTCCTATAGTTAAAACTTATTCAGATGACGTGATTTTGGAGCGTTGGCTAGCGGCAATCTTGCACGCGTACTAGGGTTTGATCTATGAATAAAGGTAGCGAGGCCATGGTTCTTATAGACCTACCTTTTTATATGCTCAAGTAAAATTAAGCGCATCAATTCAGAAAGAAAAATAGAGATCTTAATCTTTTTTATATAATAAGATAACAACAACTTTCAAGATGCGAGAGATATTTGGATGGTCTTTGGTCACTTGCAACGACGGAACACTGGGTATACCACGCCACATGAACTAGCTCTTGTATCCATGGTGTTGAAATATCTTTACTAAATGATTGTGAAGGTAAAATCCACACCACACGATCGAGCCGTTATTTTACATTACGCCCAAGTAGCTTCGCGCCATCTGTATGTTGGAATTAGCGTTATGATTCGGATCGATATATGTATTGAATTATAGACATTATATAATAAGTTAAAGCATACCAAATATAACATAAGTATGTACGCCATGACCCCGAGTAGGGTCTGAATTCGATTTCCTTTTTGTCAAGAAACAATGATTGCTATAATTGTCCATCTAATAGCAATGTTCTTTAAGACATTAAAATTTTTATTTAGCCATGCCATATAGGGGAGGCCATCTTGCCTTAATATAGGAGTAAAATTGTAAAGAATAACTTAATTATCCTATATAATATATCATATAAATTATATAAAACATATCATGCAAGCAAATAAGAGAATAAACATTATACAAGTATCAGTTCACTTCTTAAGTCCAACAGTGCATTTCATCACAGTATTTGTTGCACAATAATCATTTATGTATAACATAATATTATTAAACTCTAGATATATTATATAAAAAACCTAATAACTGTTAAAATAATACTGCAATTGCAACAGTATTCAATAATAGGATAAACAGAATATGTATATGTTTACAGTACTTAGTTGTAGGATATGGAAAATAATAATTTTGTAAGTACATTTATTGGTGTTTTTTTTACTAATGTACCTTTTATCTTACAGATTAAAAAAATGATTTATAATATGTAATGCCATTTTCAATTACTAAATAAATATTAATGTTTAATTATAAAACAAGTAATTTGAAAATGTTTTTTGTTCAGACAAATCTCAATAGGTATAAATTAGGTTGTGAAATATTTTCACTAACCGTCAGTATTATCAATAGGAGGTACCTATTTAGTTTTAATTTCTACAGTTTCTTGATTATATTTGTTTAATAAAATTTTTTGTTTGAAATAATGATGTACCTACTAGTTGAAACATTTTCTTTATAATCAATAATGAATAAAAGATGTAACATCCAATATTTATTAGTATCCATGCGACAATTATTAGCAAAAAGGATTCTATAAATGTACATTATATTCCAATTCTATGGATTTATATCTTCATCTATAGTATTTGTAAGTTTAGGATTAGATATGGACTCTTGGTCTATCAAGAGCAATGTAACGAAGAATAATTTACCGAAACTGGTTTAGCCGTTTAATAGTCACGAGGGATGATAGTAAAGGGTCATACATAAAATTATTATACTGGCTACAAACAAAAACAACCTTTTATGCTTCATAATAGTGAAATAAAAAATACTTCATGGCATCTAAGTAAAAAATACAAACAATTTGCATAAAATAGTGAATTATTCAGCAGCTGATTCAAAGTAAAACCACCACATGTTCCCACTGACTAGGAAAGACAGCGGCAGTAATTGAAGCAATACAAAATACCTTTCCTTCTTCAATTTGTTGCATTTCTATTCAGATTTTTGCTGTCTTTTCCCGTGATAACTGGATATTAGTTTCCTTCATTAAAATAAAATAAAGTTCACATTAAAATAAAATTTATTTAGGATTGGAGTTATTAAAAGGCTTTAAAAATGTATCATATATTTATTTTTTATTTAATCTATTGGTATTTTACTATAAATATAGTGATGATTGAATATTACAGATAGGATATATATATTATGTGTATACATAATATATTAAATATATGAATATATAACGCAGAGTGGGACGTCCCGCCACGCGATGGAAAAACGATCTCACGAAAGTCATGGGCAACTGCTGGATTCAGATCGCTCAAGATCGTAATAGGTGGGCGTCCTTGGGGAGGCCTATGTCCAGCAGTGGACTTGATAGGCTGATGATGAATATATAATATTATTCTTGTCTGTTATAATAACCATAGAGTAAGCTTAGTTTAACAAATTATGAGTTAATGTCATTTGGACAGTTACTTGCTCTTTGAAGTTTACATTTTCTTGTCAAAGGTTTCTAAAGATAAACAAATAATTCACCGTTTAGAGTTTATGTTTTGTATTAATTTTTAGACATACTAATAATTGTCAACAAAGGAAATAATTAAGTAATATTTATAAGGTTTCGATCGATATCTACTATTAAAGTTAAAAGGAATTTTTTTAAATGTGAAATAGCTTTCAATATGTGTAGCTGCAATGTTTTTTGAAAATAAATACTTAAATGTTTGATTGTTGAGTAATTGTAACTCATATGAAAATTATCATTTATAAGAAAATATAGAAAAATAATAAAATCGAACAATCTACAAATATCAGTTGAAAACATGGCAGGCCAAGGACATCAATTTCCTGGAAACTTTCAAGGAAATCCTGCTATGAGATCAGGTTATGGTGCAAGTCCTATGGGTGGGCAGATGCAGTCAATGCCTAACCAGTTAGCAGGTACAGATATTAATAATGAAATTGATACGTAACTATGATATGATATTTATTTAAACATTTTAAATAAATTGCTTCATAAAATTGCGTTTATTTTTAATATTTAAAAATTAAAATCAAACATTTTTATAAATACAGAGACACCATTAAACTTAAAATAAGTGGCTTGTTTTAATTATATAAATTAAATCAACATGACAATAGCATTATGGATATTTTAAGATTTTCAAGATTATATCTGTATTTAGATTTTGATTTAAAAATAGTGTTAATCATTAAATGCAATAAATTATATGGATGCCAGTATTATCCTACAATAATTGTGCTTTATGCCTTAACAATAAACTTAATGATAAAAGGAAATAATAAATTTTGTAAAAAAGACAGTTAAAATAAATAAATAAATAATTACATACTTACGAGTTTATCACAAGCAATTCTAGTTTTCATTTTAAGATGAAAGAGATGGCTATAAATCTTTAATATGTATCCCTTGTGTATCTAATTCTTATTTGGAAAACTTGCAGGTGTAATGGGTAATCCTATGGGTGCAGCTGGAATGGTTGGTATGGGAAATCAAATGGTAAGCCCTGGATATGGAGCTCCCATGCAAAATCAAATGGCAAATATGGGAATGGCAACTCAAGTAAGTTTATAAATTTACTCTAGTATATATTGCTCTTTACCCATAGACAGCCAAATTTAAAAGCTAAACAATTAAATGTTCAGTGTAACACATGTTCAGAAAATTTATGCTTATTACAATTGTATCAGCCTAGAATTGCAGATTGTCATTTCTAATTTCAGAGTATGGGAGTGGGTGTTGCTGGTCCTCCTGGAATGGGACCACAAGGTGTTCAACAAACAGGTTAGTTGAACTGATGCAATTTTACTCAACCTCCAATGTAAGAATTGTAACATTATTGTGTTTGTTTGCAGTAAGCGCATAAAATTTTCAAATGTTACAACTAGCCATGGACATTAATTAGTGGTGATATAACTAATTAGATACTTATTTATGGCAATGACAAAACTTACAACTTTAATATTGGCTATTTATATTAATTTGTAAAAATGTTTTCAGGTGGACTGCAGTCTGGTACAGTACAAACTCCAACAGCACCCGGTCCTCCTCCAGCACCAAGCCAGCCACCGCAGAGCAAAGACTTCAATATGGCTTCCTTATGCAAGTAAGTGCTGAGTAAAATTACTATTGTTAACAATTCCAGCCTATCCACCATATACCATTATGCCATTTAAAAGCGACTTGCAATTGATTGCAATATTTGTTTTCATATCACCACTGTGGTGATGATTTAAAAAAATATTATTTTTAATACTATTCTATCAAATTTATCAAATATTGAAAATTGGTGTTATTTGTTGAGAGAAATGCTTTTTGAAATAGAATTAGAAAACCAAAAATTGCTTGATTTCAATTTAAAAATGTATATGTGTGCGTTGTTAAAATGAGGCATAGGCAAATTTTACATTTTGTTTAATTTCAATTATTTTTAAAAGTGTTTTGGTGTATCAGATTCGGCCAAGAAACGGTGCAAGACATCGTATCTCGAACGCAAGAGATGTTTCAAACACTAAAGGCAGCGGCACCTCCATCTGGAACGGCACTGGGCGAAAGCGCGTCACACGACAAACGCGCAAAGATGCAGGAACAACTCCGTACAATCAGACTCCTCTTCAAGCGGTTACGCCTTATCTATGACAAGTGCAGCGAGACCTGCCAGGGAATGGAATACACTCACATGGAAAGCCTTGTTCCTCTCAAAGACGCTCCAGACCATAAAGCACTTGACGAGCGTCGCCACTCAGACGCCTATCGGGTCGCGTTAGCTCAAAACATAGAGCTAGTTGATCAAGTAGTCCACAAAAATAAGCAGCTTAAAGAAGTCATCACAAACCTACGGACCATCATTTGGGAGATCAATGTTATGCTCACTATGCGAAGGTCATAAGATTATAATTGTCAATGGACGTGTTAATTTAGATCTTCGTAAATTATTTAATGTAAAAAGACAATATAGCCCATATATAGCACCCGTGGGAGAGTCATGCTGACGCTAAAATTGGACCGGCTCCTCCGAAGTGATGCCACGGGCTCACAGAATACCAGCCTGAAACGGTACTTGTACTGTGTTTCGCTGAGTGAGTGATGATATATCGGAAGGCCCTTGAAATTAAACCGCTTAAGCGGTGTAAAATTGTAAATAATCGGCAATATAACCAAAGCACGACTGTGACGGGGTTGTCCATGGGCAACATTGTTCTCTTACCATATAGCAGACCCATCTGCTCCGTTGTCTTCTATACCATAAAAAATAGCCTCTATGTTTTGAATTGTGGCCGCGTTAATTACTGTTAAATAATAGTCCTAGTTTTTATGTAAATTCTGTAAAAAGCTTAGATGTAAGATTTCGTGTGTCAATCCCAATATTTAAGGTAATAAATAAGGTTACGCTAATATGATGTTTTAATTGATAATGAGTTTGATGATTTGAATTTTGATAGTCATTTTAGATCCTTATTTAGAGTAACATACAATCGAGGACACCCATTAGTTAAAGATACATGTAGACTCAATATTGGTGGTAATTAATTCAATTTTATATACATATAACTTTATACTATGTGTGAACAATTATGAAATTTTTGTGCTTCTCTGCGCTAATCTTAACAAAATAAAGTAATTAAGCTACTTTGTTAATATTTCCCTATTTTCCGTTAAAATTAATTATTTATTTTATGTTAATTTTATTTTTAGGTATATTAAACAAATTAAACCTTTTATTAAAGAGTGTTACAGCTTTAGAGTAAACTGGTATGGTTTCAAAATCATATTTTGTTTTCTAATTGAAAAATGAACATTATTATAGTATGATAGTATTTTGTCAAAAATAAAGGAAACACAAACATCAATTACATTTATTCCTGAATCAGTAACCTAAAATAAAAAATCATATTAAATAAATAATGGCAAGCTTATCTAAGGCTAAATAATTACGAAATCATTGTTCGACGGGTTTAGGAATGTCAAAAGAGGCTTTCTTCTTTTTTTCAAGCACTTTTTTGTCGTAAGGGCGAGTATCGATAACTTTCGGGATATCCGTATCGTCTGGCGCGGCTTCGACATTGCGGTGTGCGCTACGGCCAGCAGGTAAGGCGTGGAAGGCCTCCGCCAATTCGGGGTTGATCTCTTCAAGTGGTGTGTCACCGTTCTGAATGTAGACAGGCACGTAGCCAGGTACCGCCTGCAAGAACTGCCATTTGGGCCGCGCCTCTGAAAATTACATCTTATATGAATAATATGAATTAAGTAACACGTTAACTTCAACAGGGACTTAAAATAGCCTCAGATATCAAATGCGTAGAATATAAATAGTGCAAATTTAATGAGAGAGTGTTATCAAGGGTTTTTATCACGTGTAAGTCCCGGGGTCAGTATATCAGGTCCGCGATTCATGAGAGTGAATCGTGCATTTTAAACCAGCTAATAGACATTGGATAGGTTTCATGTAAATGCCGGTCGTGCAACTTGCAAATGATTTAGTGATTATCATAGAAATATTTTTATATAAGAAAACTACGACAAGATTGATTAACTATAATAAAAACACGCGTTTTTTATTTTATTTTCCTTTACAAAAATATACTGTTCATATTCTTGGGGAACATCAAGAAAAGAGCGTACATATTCATTAAATGCCGGCAACGAACCCGTGGCTCTGCAAGGGCTAGGGATGTCTATGTGCGGAGGACCGCTTACCGTGGGGAAGCCTCCAGCTCGTTTACCATCATTTCCATAAAAACTATTCAAATGATAGTTTTAACTTAACAAAGCTTTTGTTATTAATGCAATTTTTTATTCTATGATATATTTCATATTACATACATAAAACGAGAAATCAGATCATTGATTGGAAGAAACATTAGTAATTTGTCTTAATTTCTCATCCGACTACGACTCAAAAGTTCCACTTATCACCTGTCTATCATTCAGCAACGGAGATACCAAACATTGCTTTTAAGTATTATATAAAATTCATTCAATATTAAATCTTCTGCATTTGAATAGTATGTCTACATTCGCGTGATCGAATCGGAAGCTCAGTGCGCACATTCGGTTTCCTGTTAAATCAAATTTACGAAGCGAGTGCAAGACTTTCGCCTAACGGTCCGTCGTAAGTTTTTGCCTCTTAAGCGCTAACTGTAACCTTATTGCACACATCTTATAGTTGATATGTTTCTCGAAACAAAACAATGTTTAAAAATGTATCCATACTTATATAAATTAATGAGATAGGCGAAAGAGATACAATAAAACTACAATTCTAAGTCTATCTTAAAGATTCATCAATTTTTTGTGCGTGCAATACTCGAAATTAAACGGAGTTTGCGCTTTGAAGATCATAAGTTTATCAAATAAAAGTATGTTAATGTTTTCTACCCTGTAATTTATCTAAAGGTTATTTAAATTTGTGACCTGACGGTAACCTTTCTTCTTTCGGTATCAGAGCTTACCTATATAGTTTATGTAAAAGCTTGCTTAGATGCGATATAAAGAAAACACACCTACTCATCGCTGGTATGTGAAAATAATTCATTCTTGCGCCCATTACTACTTAGTATAAATTAAAAAGTTTTTATTCCATTAACTTTCTACTTCTCTTATAACTAGTTCAGAATATAACACTAAATGTAAAAGTGGAACGGTTGGTCAGAAAAAAATGTAGATCATGCTACAAATTAGTACATTCAATCGGAATAGATTTAAAATAAACAGTAGGAAAAAACCATTAATCGTTAAAGCGAAGACAAAATAAATCTTATCTCACCAATCTGTGTGCAATAACAAATTCACAAATGCATTGTGACATTATTTACATAGACTCAATAGATTTAGGTCAGCCGGGTTAAAAGTGAGTTACTGATTAGTTATCTAATTGATTATATTTAAACAGTTTTGCGTAGACATATTATATTTAGATTCTTATCATTGTGAATAACACAATCTATTGTAAACATTAACTGCGTTCTTATAAGTAAAATCAGCAATAATAAAGTACAGTTTATTCAAAATAAACCAAAGTTTAGGTGTACCGTGTATGTTTAAGAAATAAACATTCAAAAAATTTAAAGTCACTTGCAAAGTTAATAAATATACGTACATAATCGTTATTTGAACCTACCAAGTTCGTTGAATTTGTAATATTACTTATTGAATTTTGCATTTAAATGATAACGGCAGCATGTCGATGCGCAAAAGTCATCGCCCGGTCCACTGATGTGGAACTCGACTTGGAACAGGTTAATCACGTCGTTTTTTTATTATTAAAGCAGCCAGAAGCTCTATCACACGGTAATTCCAGGCTGAACATAGAACATTCCTGGATATTTTATGTAGCCCTTCAGTTACAGTTGTAAGAATACAATAGCGATTTGCAAATAATGCAAGCGAGACAGTGGTAGAATACAATTTATCGTGAGTTTTTTTATCTGCAAAAAGTATTTATTTGTATTATATACAAATTCTTTGGATAGACCTTACGACTTTGTGTGAGACTTTTGACTAAGAATTTTTTCACACTGGGAGAGTCATGTTGAAGCATATGCTGGCGCATGAATTGGGCTCAATGTGAAATGGTAGTTGAACTTGAAACGGTGCTTCTACTGTGTTACGCTGAGTGAGTGTGTTACGGAGGCCCTTATAATGCCGTTTAAGTGGCGTAATAAAGCCGGCAACACAATCAATGGGTGGACTATGGCACGGTTGTCCATCGGAGTCGGTGGTTTCTTCTCATATAGAAGGCCTGTCGTTGTCCGCTATACAATAAAAAAAATAAAAAGAGTCGGTCCTAATTAAAGCATAAGTAAATTTATACAAAATTAGCAATTTATTTGAAAATGATCTCATATGTATATGATAAGTGGATGTGTCACGATTATTACAAGTTTTGACTGGAGTTAGCTGGAGTCACGTTATAAAACCAGCGTGATTCACAACTGTGCTATCATCTTTATTGTAAATCGATTAGGTTTTTTGCCCAATTCAAATAGGAAGATAGCTTTTAAGATTTTTTTATTCTCAGAATAATCATCGCTACATTATGAAGGTAGGATAGACTTAGTAATGTGGTTATAAAAAACGATAAATATAAAAATTCGCTTTTAGATTCGTTAACGTCTCAGTATTATAATGAATGTTGAACTTTTGTCATATACTGCCTGTATATGACAAAAGTTCAACTTTCATTATAATTATTGTGACAATTATAATTTTCTACTTCTAAAAAAACATACACTTTTATTAAATAGACTTTAAATATATTTTTCTTAATAAATAGTGATTTGTTATAAAATACGAAAAAAATTATTTAAAACCGAGTTTAGTTTAATATATGTACATAGCCTAAAACGTTCTTTAAAATATATAAATCATATAACAAATTAAATGAAAACTCCAACAATACATCATACAAGACATGTGTGATCACAAATAATGAATTAGAGAATGACCTAATCAGCTATTGTGCAGCTTCGCTGAAGCTTTTAAGGATTAATAGAAGAAAGCCTTGAAGTGCCTCACGCAATTAAGCAAAACTGATGTATACAATTAAATTTTATCTCGGCATCTCACGCCATTTAACACGAATTATGAATAGTCTTTTATTTATTATTTAGGTGCTCCGCCGCTGACTTTGTCTGCTTTGCTTAAAATTGCATTCTTACTACAATTGAATTGAAAATCTTAAAGGTATTGAAAGTTCTGAGATCTTAATTTATAGCTACGATTTGTTGCCAGTATGGGTTTCTAATAAAATAACCGGGAAAGCTTAGGGCTAATCACTACTTCTAATATTTAATAAATAATCCCATCAAAAAATATCTATTGACGACGTTGTGTTATCCGTTATACAAAGCGGCACTGAAAAATTTTCTTTCTATTCTTTCAATTAAGAAATATAAATAAGGGAGACCATGATGAAGCATATGCGGACGCAATAAATGGGCCGGCTTGTCCATTACCACGGGCTCACAGAATACTCAGCGTGAAATGGTAGTTATAATTGAAACGGTACTTCTACTGTGTTTCGTTGAGTGGGTGAAGATATCGGAGGCCCTTAAAAATGCCGCTTAAGTTGTGTAAAAAGCCGGTAAGACAAGTGTCGTTGTTGGCCATTGGCGGCGATGCTCTCACACCATATAGGAGACCTACCGACTCCGTTGTCCGCTACAGCATAAAAAAATCTAAATTCTATTATAAACATATAAATAAGATTCAGAGATTAGTAAAAAAGATGTTATATAAATTCTAAGACACGATCACGGAACAATATCGATTTGAAACATCGCTGTCGTGACTCTAACACGATGGATTCCTCATACAAAACCTTAATTATTTTATATTATAGCATTGTTTTTGTTCATGCCTATAATAATTACATATAATGTTATCGTTTTGGATATATGATTGCGTTCAGAGAGCGTGCGCGGTATTATGTGCATGTAACGGTTTTATTATTAAGTATTATTAGGGTCTGCGAAGATTACTGACCGGTTAATGAAATCTTATGGCTACAGTGGAGTATAGAATAAGAAAACTACATATAGGCGATAAAATTTTATGACTAGATAGAACATTAGAATTTTAGTACCCAATAAATCGTTTTTCAGATTAAAGCTTTTAGTAACCATTTTATCTAAGCAATATGTACCTAAAAAAACACCGCTTTTTAAATTTAAGATTTTAGTTATACCTCAAAAAGAGCCCAAAATTTTGGATCGGATTTATTATATATATTTTGCTGAAAAATCTATAATAGGCTATAAACTGAACATAATATAACTTTTCGAGTTTTTGCCGAAAAACTTAATATATCCTAATTAGTTCCGATAATTAAGAAACAGTATTCAAAATACGACGTATTAGTATCATTTTATGCAATACTCTAACAAAAATGTTTTTTATGAAAATGATGCCTAACGCGCAGGAGGCTCACCTAGAATAAGCGGTCCATCGCCCATGGTCACCCCTAGCCCTTACAGGGCCGCGGTTGCTTTGTCGAAATATGGTTGATAAATAATAGTAAAATAATAAAGATTACATCAAAACTCTTACCAGTGATCACGGAATATAGCGCACACACGACCAATATTGATTTGAACATTGTCTTGATTTAAAGTAGGTATACGATAACAATCCCGTATTGCGGTCCAGCCGATGCGGTGGGCGCTTTGCGAGTGATGCGCCCGCGCACTACGCCGCAATAAAACAACATTCAACAAGTCCTACGCATTTCTAACTTTCAGCTTTTTATCTTGTTCGCTATCATTAGGGTCACGTTTCCTACATTTTCCTCTTAATTATGGAAAAGGCTTGTAAAATAGCACGCAATAACCTCAAATTCTACGAATTAAATTATACAAACATGTTATAATTACACATTATATTATAAAAGATGTTTGTAATTTATAACTTGCGTACATTGGAGTTCATTCATGAAATGAAATATTTTTTGTATAGTATAGCGGACAATAGAGCCGATGCGGCCCTTGAACAACCGCGCCACAGTCCAAGCTTTAGTTGTGTTGACGACTTTTTACGCCGTTTAAGCGGCACTTTTAAGGGCATCCCTTATCCTCACTTACTCTGCGAAACAGTACAAGTACCGTACAGTACAGTTTCACACTAAGTATTCTGTGAATATACATTTCATTTCATATTAAATTATATACAAACATTTTTTATTTGCGATTATAATGTATCAACAAATCATCTAGATATATATATGAAGGCGCAACTTGCATTGCCTTTGTGAATGCTTTTAACTGCTTATGCACTTAGCCATTACTTCAGAGTGTTTAGACATTACTTTATTATCAGGGTTGTCATGTAATAATTTAATTAGTTTTGTATGTTGGTAATTATAAAATCCAACTCGTAGCTAAGTGATTTAAAAAGTATACCATGAAGCGATAGGTGACGGGTTCGAATCCCGGTCCATTAATTTAATTTATAATTTATTTGGTCTCTGGAAGGGTTAGACAGTGGCCGGGTGAATGTATTAATACTTTCACAGCCGTGGGAGAGTTATATTGAAGCATATGCTAACGCACTAATTGCGCCGGCTCGTCCGAAGTGATACCACAGGCTCACAGGATACTCAATGTAGTGGTACTTGAAACAGTGCTTCTACTTGTGTATCGCGTAGTGAGTGAGGTAGGTTATTTTTAAAAGAAATTTCTATGTCATATACTAAGGCAATATTTTTATTTTATATATTATAAATGTGCGGACATTTTGTTTATTTTTGTTTTAACTACTAAAAATTATTATAGTGCCTACGAATATCGAATGTATGCATAATCCATTTGACCGATGACCTTAGTAATTCTATTTATATATTATAACACCTTATAACTTTAAAAAGAGCAACAAAACATTATAATTTTTGCGTCCAAATGTGTTTTAAAACCATGATTAAAAAGCAAACAATATTATTCTATTATTATTAGCAAATTAGTTGACAAAATCTTATTTATACAGCCTGCGAGTGTGTGTTGAACGCAATATTCAATGTTACTGTATTCAAATATAGATCTTAGTATGTAGATCTTTGTATTATCTCTGTGAAATGTTTTATTCTAAAACAGATTAATGTTAGATTTTTGCGTGACATTTTGAGTGGTGCATATGATGACGCACTAATAGGGTCGACTCGTCCGAAGTGATACCATGGGCTCACAGAATACTCAGCGTGAACCGGTACTTGTACTGTGTTTAGCAAAGTGAGTGAGGATATGGGAGGCCCTTAAAAATGACGCTTAAGTGGCGTAAAAAGTCGGCTCCACGACCAATGAACAGACTGTGGCGCGGTTTTCAATGGACGGCGATGTTCTCTTACCATATAGGAGACCCATCTGCTCTAATGTCCGCTATACTATATAAAAAAAATGATGTACAAACTTTTTAGTCGAAGATTGTTGCGCTTTGTACACATTTCACGTACAGAATATAATATATACGGAAATCAACTTGCAAGAAACTAGCACAGTTTGTATTTTAAAGTCATATGGATAATTTTTATATAAATTAATGCATTCAAAAAGGTGAATGTCTATATTTATACTTTCAAGGGCTAGATAGCTTTATGTAAACAGTCTAGTAGAAGACGGACGTTGACCTAATGGTGAATAACTGCACCTTGGCGCCAGATATTCGATTAAAATTGAAGTACAAATATTTATTACATACTATTTAACTATACAACTAACTATATAACTCGCTTCTTTATAGTTCTCGGCCATATGAACTGATATTTAAAAATATGCATTAAAATTTTTATTAAATTTTAATGCATAAATAATTGAAAATTGTAAGCCACTAATGAAACAATACCGCCACGAAACGGAGACAGGCGAGACGAAATCAATTGTATTTTTTATGATATGATTAAAATAATAATTGAACATCAATGTGGTAGTAAATATTATTAAAAATACTTTATCACTTATAATTTTATTCATATTAATTTATTACCAGTAATAGCAAGGTAAATGTTTAGATTTTTTACCTAATTTTATCTTATAAGTGTCATAACCTCTAACGCCTGAACAATAATTAGAGCAAAATGTATGTGAGTAACATTTGCAATGCGTTTTAATAAATTACTTGTTTAGACGATTTTAAAGTTTTTTTAACAGAATTAAAAAAAAGTGAATTCGTATGTGTACATTGTTGAACTTATTTTAAACAAGTATTCATATCACTATAAATATAAGTCAATTGTTAGCTTAGAGTAAAAATAATGAGAGGAAATTTGAAAAAGAAAAAAATTTAAAAAAACAAATTGAAAAAATTTAAAGAAAATGTTAGATGAAACGGTTAAAATCTTATGTTGTATTTCGTACAAGTAGAGAAAATGTGGATTGCATAATTCAATATTTAAAAAAAATTGAATATGGTGCCATTATTTCATGATATCAAAAAATTAATTATTGCCTCATGTTAGTGGGGATGTCTTAAAACCAAAAGAACTTATAAATATTACTTACGTTAAATAGTTTCTTGTTATATGTCATTTGATAGAACTAATTTCAACACTATATAAATTTAGTTCATATATACAAACATTTAAATGTTTTTCTATAACTCGATGCGCGTTTAACTCTAGTATTAGAGACTATAAATTAGACATAGATGATGGTGGTTAGGTAATAACACGTCAAAAGTCAGTATTCCGTTAATCATGGTGATACTGTTAAAACAAACAAAAGTAGGATTTATTTTTCATAAAATAAATTCATGAAACCATCATTATACGTTTAAGGCCGACAACGCACCCTCAGCTCTGCAAGGGCTAGGAGTGTCCATGGGCGGATAACTGCTAACCCTAGGTGAGCCTCCTACTCATTTACCACCATTTCCATAAAAAATACATACGTATACATACATACGGAAAAGTCAAAGCAACGCCGGTAATTATTATATCAAATGTAATTTCTTTAATTAATGTAGGAAATACCTTAGATATAGGCATTGCATAATTACAGCGTAAGCAGGACGGTCGCAGAATGAGTCATTATTTATTTATTGTATCTCGATAGGTGATACTCAGCTCATCGCTGAGGTTTTTGTGGTGATATATAATTATTTTATATCCGGGATCAGCGTGTATTTGCTCGAATCTACAAATTAACATTATCGAAGCCAATCTTAACAGGTCACGTATGAGGCGTATGTTTTTCAACCTGTTTTATTTTTAAGTTTCGTTTTTTTGCAAATAAAAAACCCACCAGGATGGTTTTAGTTTATTTATTATACTGTGCTTTTTATATGTAAGTGTGTATGCCTGTTGCGTTTAATGACCCTTGATAGAATCGTTGGCAAGGTATTGCTAGTGCTCAAGATGCCTATTAAGTAATCGCATTTCTGCATTTACGTGACTCAAACCAGTGTATAAGGAAGAGCTGCTAACATAGCTAAACTTTCTCAAGGCAAATGTGTTATGTAGTAAAAATCGCTACCAACCCTTGGTTCATCATAAGAAAACCTTTTCATATTATAATGACTGTACCAGATATAGTATTATGGACATGTTAAGTATCTTTGAGCAAACTCACCTAAATCTTATGACATTTATTATAACTGTCACGATGTACTAAGAACTACATTTTTAGATTTGATATAACTTAAGAAATACCCTTCAAGATGTTAACATAATATGAAGAAAATAAACACAGGCATACACAATGAAATACGTTTTATTATATATAACAACAGATTGAATGAAGGTGTAACATTAGAACTTCACAATAACTTATTAGTTTATACAAATCGTGATTAAAACTATTAGTCTTTAATTGTAAAACACTATTTGGTAATTTACTAAAATATATAATATCGAATTAAGTTATCGACTAGAGCCGAAATGTTCGATATAGTGAATAATATTCATGTTGGTAATATTGTTGTTGGGTTTTGAAAACAACGATCTTCGAACACGTCATTTTTTACCATATCTGAAAGAAATTAATCAAACTTTAGTTAACTGGTTTTGATGTAGTTGAGTTATGTATTCAAATGTGACATCATCATGGTGAGATTAATTGTATCTTTAAGTATTATTAGCTACATTAAGTTCAAAACTATCACTAACTATCTTCTGGAAAGCCATAAATTTATAAGAAGAGATATAATTTATTCTATATACCTTGTTCATTATAGATTATGTATGTATTGATTGTAACAAAAAGCCGGCCTTGGATAATCACGTCACAGTCAGCGCTTTTTTGATTGCGTTGCCGATTTTATATGCTATTTTAGTGAGTGAACCTTTAATGAACCTCCAAATATACTTCGTGAAGTACAAGTAGGTACTTTACACTGGGCCTGTGATACTCCGACGGGCCAGCGAAATAAGTGCGATAGTATGGTTGTCCCATGGAAAAACCACACTGATGAGCTTGTCTGATGAATATTATTGGAGGAAGCGAATACGATCTGTCAGGGTTGTAGATAGTCTATGGTCTAAGCTCTATTGGGGAAATATGTGTAATAAACAAAATAATAAAGGACATACCCAGTAGCAGTGGCGGTGGCAGTAGCAGTTGCAGTAGCATATCCGTTGCCCCCGCAACCACCTCCGCAACCGGATGATCCACCACCGTGGTTGAAACCATTGTTTCCGTAGCCGCCGCCGTGGTTTGGACCTCCATAACCACCACCTCCATAACCACCGCCGCCACCGCCGCCGCCGCCACCTAAAAATAATAAGGTTTCATTTTATACAGGATTAGATACTGTATGCCGAATATTATTCTGATTTGAATTATATACGTAGATATTTTAGATTTTATTAAATGATAGAACTAAAAAGTTACAAAATATTTCGATCATGATCAAATGAAAAAAGGAAAACGTCGTTTTATCATATATATTAATATATCACATATATAAGGACTTATATCCCTGTTAACAAATAAGCGTCGATTGTAGAAGGGTGAAAGTGTAGAATCGTATGTTTTTTAATGTTGCATTATAAAAAAACCCAAAATTAATATTTTTATCTAGAAATTAAACAAGAATTTCGGGGTGGATAACCTTTATTTAGGGGGATGAAAAATAGATGTCGTCCAATTTAATACCATATATGCACAATAAAATTTATGAGAACCGGTCAAGCCATTTCGGAGGCGTATAAGAAACACCGCGACACGAGAACTTTATATATTAGATGATTTACCATTTCCTAAGCAACTAACTGTAAAATAACGCATATTAAGTTACCTCCGTAGCCGAAACCACCACCGCCGCCGCCACCACCACCACCTCCATAGCCGCCTCCATAACCTCCGCCGCCACCACCTCCGTAGCCGCCATAGTTGCCATACCCTCCGTTACCACCATGACCGTGCACATGAGCTAAAAAAAATATATAGTGGACAACGGAGCAGGTGGGTCTCCTATATGGAAAGATAACACCGCCGCCCATGAACACCGCGCCATAGTAGGCGCATTGGTTGTGTTACCGGCTTTGAACGTCGCTTTAGCGGTCGTTTTAAGGGCCTCCGATATCATCATACATTCTGTGAAACACAGTACAAGTACCGTTTCAAGCTAAGTATTCTGTGAGCCCGTGTTATCACTTCAGATTAGCCGGCCAATATAAATACGAACATTGTAAAACATCAAAAAAATCATCATCATCATCATCATTTCAGCCGTAAGACGTCCACTGCTGGACATAGGCCTCCCATTTGGACTTCCATGAATACCTGCATCCAGCATTTTCCTAATTAATTATTATCTTTTTAATTATTGATCATTAATTAATTTATTTATTATTAACTAGTGGTCCCAGTAGACGTCGTTTTGAAAGGTACGCCACCAACCGGGTCCAAACATACCCGAAAAACCGATATAATAATAACATACCCTCCATTTTTGTAGTTGGATAAAAGTATTCTATGTTCTTTTTGTTGTATTAAACTTCCCACGAGTATTCAGTCAAATCAGTTCAGACGTTTTTGAGTTTTAAATAGTGTTACTAACACGATTTTCTTTTATATATATATAAATAATACTTTGAAAATCTTTTACACATCAGTCATTTCTGTATCAGATTGCTTGATTATTTTCATTCATAAGCTATTTGTAACAACTGTCCTCAAAAGGGTGTCCTACGATGACATGGAGATTAATATTATTAAGTTACGTAAATAAGACATAATTTTACTTAAAAATAGTGAGCCACTATTGGCATTTTATTTATCCTAGTAAATTGTTAGAGGTTTTATGGACATTATGTTGATCATTGTATGTAAAATAACAAATAAAATGGACGTCGCGTCTGAAACACAGGACTAATTCACGCCTTTTTAAGACACCTCAATATACAGTCGTGATTATGTTTCTTTAGGTATATAACATACATATAGAATTTTGAACACTAACTGCAATATACTGCACGATAGACTAAGACTTTGTAAATATTATTACTGTACCTACAATGAGTATGGAAATAAAAATGTGACTTTGATTTTTCTGATGCTCTCCTATCGAAACACTTGGTTACTAGGCAATATGAGATTTATTTTCCTCTATTCTCTTAAGTTACATCTTAATATATTTCACGTTGTTTGACCGGAGGACACTCGCTACAGTTTCATCCAACATCCATCATAATTTCATCCATTTTAAATAATTTGCTGTCGCAATACAAATAGGAAGTGATACGAAGTTCATTAAATCTTCTAGAACAAGTTGAAATTTTAAATTTTAATTGCAATGTTTTAATTTCACGTTATATTATAGCAACATAGGTATTAGGATCCACGTTTTTATTCTTGTTTTTATGTTTTCCTCGTATCTTAGCTATGTGAATCATTTTATTGTCCTACAAACATCTATGTGAATTGTAATCACGGATGCTTCACTATTATTAATAAGTTAATTGCCATTGTAGTAATTAACTAGGTTTGTTAATTGTAGCTTTAATATGAAATTTAACAAACGGCTATTTAGTTCCAAATAAGTAGCAAGCGTATAGCGTTTAGATATAGCCATATTGTTTTCTTTTTCCGACATGTTGTCCTTCAAAACCAGTTTCTTTGTTTTTTTATTGTGGATTCATGATATTCCCGATATGAAGATTTTATATAGCTTTATTAATAATTTATGCAAAATTTGCTTTTAGTCTTTCGAAGTAAACGAGAGACATAAACAGTCTCGCAGTTTTGTTGCTTTTTATTTTATCTCACTGTTCTAGACTAGAAATTTGTGTTAATTTTGGACATAATCCAAGCAATATAGAGTTGTAATAATTACTTACTGTGCTCTTTTATGACTTTTACGACGACAGTCTTTTGTGGCTCGTAGTAGCTGTGCCCATAACCACCACCAAAGTCCCGGCCCCCACCGTAACCACCACCGAAGCCACCTCCGCCGCCCCAACCGTGACCACCACCTATAGAAAACCCACCGCCATGGCCAAGAAGAAGCTTCCCAAGGGTCCGCTTCTGTCTATTTAACTGTCTGGGTGGCTCTTGATCTTCTAGTTTCTAAAAAACAAATAGAAAATGATTTAAATAATATTAAAAAAGGATAATTTAGTGTAAATAATTGAAATAGGCAAACAGTTGCATTGTTTAAATTGGTCCTAAGTTTAATTGGTTCTGGTAAATTGGATCTAAGTAGCATTTACCAATTGTATGTTTTTATAATTTAAGATATATATCGTCTTTGGAGATGCAATAAATATTATTATTATCATTATTAATGTAAAAGTATATTTTGATTTTATAAATGAATAGTTTCTCTGTTGATCTCGATAACAAAGGAATCATTGAAATTAGATCAATCACTTTTATTAAAAGATATTTTTTTAGAGTGATAAATTGTTGTATGTTATTGTTGAATGTTTATCATAATTTTATGTTTATATAAAAAATAAAAATGTATAATAAGTTCAGGCTCCTTTGAAGTGGTTTCTTAAAATCAAGAAATGTAATCTGCAGTGTACCAGAACCTACCATAACTTTTATGATAAACTTGGAACTCATGGCACCAGTTGTAAAGATATTTTATGTAAAAATCTTGAAATTCACAAGGCTTACCGTCACATAAATGGGTTGTTGGTTTACATTCAGTGATTTTGCCTCCGGTTCTCTCAGTTTCTGAGCGGGGTTTTGCGGAGCCAAGAGCACTAATATTGGGAACTGTCTAGCTCTGTCGGTGGCGTGGGTTCGCGAATTTTTTGGTGGTGCCAGTACTGGCGCTACCAATACCACTTTGTCCTCGATTTGGTTGTCTTGGACGGAGCCGCTGGCAGCGGCAACCACCATCAACAACGTCACCGCACAACGCAGGCCCATCGCGGTCACTGGCGACCACTGCGCGTCCGACCTATTTATACAACACTCCTAAGCACCACATTTTACGTCACCAAACGCTTCCATACACGTTACCATTTCCAAGATGACGACAACAATGATGGAAAAATTAATAACTCCAATAATTATATTAGCAGATATATCAGATTGGCATGGGTTTTACGGCTTCGCTTCGTTGCTTTGATTCATTACAATCACATGTTAATTTTCAAAACATAACATTTGATATATCATCTTCAATAATGTTTCTGTACTTTACTTATATGTTTCTTTAAATACGTGTAAAAAACTGTAAACTGTGTGTCATGATATGTCAATGATGAGAAACTATGTAGATCCGGTGTGAAGTCGGCCTATTTGCGGAGTCGTTACACGTTTGGATATCGACAAACCGGCCCGTATGATCTTCATCTGATACAGGTGTTATAATGTTGGGCTTGATGTTTACAAAGAACAGTGAGTGTGGGAATACAGCGGTTATGACCTCGGGCTGACATTAATCTTATTTACATTAAAAAAGACTAAAACATTTATTATGTAGTATAAAGAGAAAATATTAACAATTAATTTACTAAGTCAGAATATCCTTTGTTTTTTTGACATACCTACTTTTTATTAAAATCATAAGGAAAATGATTAAAAGGATCACTTAGGAGAAGTGGTCCACCCTCCATGGTTACCCTTAGCCTCAACGGGCCCATGGGTGTGTTGCCGGCTTTTAAGAGATAGTTACGCTCTTTCTCTGAAGGTCGCCATTTTTTTATGAGTATTTACTAGATACAATATGCATAAATGGCTTGTGTTTAATGCCTCATTGAAATTAGAAATATTGTTTAAGGACAGTTTTAACTTTTTACAATGCAAGAGTTTTCGAATGAAACAAAACAAATTTGCTAACTGGATTGACCATTTAATTTTCTTAAATATCTAAATTTGCTTCTTACATTAAACGGGTTATATTCTATGAATGGATTTTCAACGACTTAGTTTTTATTACTATCATAAATAAAGTTTTTCTTTGTTTTTCAATGAAATAACGTGTTTTTATAATACTTTTTATACTACAGAATATGTTATTATATTTCTATTCTAGAATTGTTTAGTTTTTGATGACTTTTTATTTTTTAGTATAGCCTAAATATATAAAGAATCGAATACAATGTCTGTTAGTTTATAGTTTGAATGATGTAATTGCTTGGGAATACCGGTCTCATCACAGTTATTTACATCTTCAATTGCTAATTCTAATTTATAATACGTAGTACAGCGTCTACACTAATTTCTATAAACAATAATAATTATGAAAAAAACGTTAAACCTTTGTATCATCGCTTATACCTATTAACATTATAGAGATTATAGTGTTTAGAATGTTGTATAGGAGGGTAACCTCTTGATCTATAGCACGGATCTTGAAAATTCTTGCACCAATAGAAAGCTACGTTATTTGTGAGAAAATTAAGGTATATTTTTTCACTCGTGGGAGAGTCATGCTGACACACTAGTTGGGCCGTCTCGGCCGAAGTAATACCACGGGCTAACACAATACTCAGCGTGAAACGGTACTTGTACTGTGTTTCGCAGAGTGAGTGGTGATATCGGAGGACCTTAGAAATGCCGTTTGAGCGGCGTAAAAAGCAGGCGACAAAACAATGCGCGGACTGTGGCGCGGTTTTTCATGGGCGGCGGTGTTCTCTTACCATATAGGAGATCCACCTGCTCCGTTGTTCACTAAAGAATAAAAAAATATTAAAAAAAGTAATTTAACCCAAAAAATTAAAAGGCTTTTGTAGGAGTCGGATTGTAAAGCGAAGAAAAATAGTCGGGCAGTGTTTTTTCGAACGCTGATTTAACGAAGAGAGATATATTATTGATTTTTAGTAAAAATTGTAGAATTTAATAATGAATATAAAAATTAAATAATTATATG
>DWCF01000950.1:0-36032 GCA_018230265.1 Delias oraia
ACATAGGCCTCCCCCAAAGACGCCCACCCGCTGCGATCTTGAGCGATCTGGATCCAGCGGTTGCCCGCGACCTTCGTATACATAATACAAAATGAAATAGATAACAAAATAAGTTACATATGACTCGGCGACAATAATGAAACTTTTCTGTGCCACGTGTGGGTAATTTTATGGTGAAAACTTTTTAAAATTGCTCTAGTTCTTGCATTTGATTTACTATGAAATATTACGTTAAGTTTATATTAACCAAGTAACATAACCGAAGGCAGGATTTAAAGCTATTATATATTAAAATTTGGTTCAATATTTGGGCTTGAAAAATACAGAATGCCAGAGGAAAATAGATTTAAATATAATAAACCATCGTCGTAAAGATAACGGCAAGTTGGTTGTCTGCCAGTAACCGAGTTAGGATAAGATTTATTCCATTTTAATCATTCACTTGAGAGTCGTGTCCACGCATTTCCACTTACATGATTTATCATCAAGAATTTTGTTATAGTTATTTAAAAGCCCTTAGTTAAATACACGATATACATTTAAAAATTATGAGCTTGAACGGTTCAAAATAAATAAATTATTGTTGTTATTATTAAACTGTTAAGGCCACACTGGCGAATAGCGAGAACCATATAAACATTATCGTGTCCTTCTTTTAAATCTACCGTAATCAAGTTGTACCTATTTATAATTATCTATGTGGTATTCTTATATGTAATTAAAATGTAGAGTTTTTAATTGTAGAAAGTATTGTTTATAATAACGAACTATTACCCACTCAATTAGGATCAGTAATGTACGTTAATGATATTATAAATATAAAAGAATTAGCGTATTTTTGTTTTCTAAAGCGGACAACGGAACAGGTCTCCTATATGGTAAGAGAACACCGCCGCTCATGAACAACTGCGCCACAGTTCGCGCATTGGTTGTGTTGCCGGCTTTTTACGCCGGTTAAGCGACACTTTTAAGAGCCTGAGAAACACAATATAAGTATCTTTTCACGCTGAGTATTCTGTGAGCCCGTGGTATCATTTCGGACGAGCCGGCCGTATTAGTGCGTCAGCATATGCTTAGCAAGGTTCTCTCACGGGTGCACCAGCATTAAAACACTCTGCCCGCTACTGTCAAGCCCTTCCAGACACCGAATAAAATATAAATTAAATTATAATTATCCGACCCGGGATTCCAACCCGATATCTCTCACTTCATGGGACACTTTTTAAAACCATTAACGTTATTACGAGGTAGTACGTACCTTCAGGTATCTTTATAGGAGTGCCAATATTGAGCTGTTGTAGCCTCGCCAGTGCGGCCTGCTGCAGAGCGCGCCTCTCCACCTCGCTAAGAGTCAGCAGGCTGGTGTCTGTAAGCCTCACGCAGCGCCCGGCGCCGTCTGTCCAGCAACAGCTGCCCTGCACAACGCGTCACGTCATCATACTGAATAATTTTTATAATATCCTAATCTAACGACCACATTTTTTAAAAGCTTTTCTGGTTATTTAATTTTTCTAATTTTTTATCATATAGTGTATTTTAATAGAAGATCACTCCCAAGATTGATGAAAGCAATATAAGTCAAGGCATAAAAAGACAAAACGTTATTAATTAAATACGTTTATTCACTTTAACCATCTGCCTGCCGAAGTGTTTCTAAACCAATATGACTTGGGATCTCAAAAAAGCAGTACGCCCTATTTTTTAAATAGGCTACCTAAGGCTAAGCTAAGTTAAGGGTCTCCTTGGGCGGTGGATTACTTATGATAATTGAGCCTCGTACTCATTTGCCTTTCGAATTTATAAAAAATTCTTAATTTTCAGTAAAACACTCACTTTTTAAATACTATGGTAGATTAAAGAACACAGATAAAGCATTTTATGAAGAAATATTTAAAAGATGGCGTACGCGATCAAAGTGTAAACAAAAATAACGAACAAATTTCGTTTAAATTGATGCAGACATTTTAACAAAAATACAATTTGTAATATTTTTTTGTTTCTAATATTATAAATACTTCCATCATACAAAAGTTCCTATTTAAATAATTTGATTAAATTGACAGTAACTTATGAGAGCTGTATACAAACAGACTTTACGACATTTTTAATAGTGTATGTCTTCTTTGATCTTGGTAAAAGAGACTAAAATATAAGGAATCGTGGGCGGAAAAGAGACATTCAGTCTAGGAACAAATTAATCAGTAATCATGATTTTATTAAGTATTACAGTTAAGTTCAAAAATGTAATAGTTATAGATTCTTAACAAAAAAGTAAGTATAAAAGCAGAAAATGGCTAAGTTTGGATAATTGATAAAATTGTTTATTGATATTAATTTAGATTTTTAGTTAACAGCCGGCTGATCAAAGCAATCTTTATTAATAGAATTAATAGTGATATAATCTGTGACATTGTATAAAAAAGTGAGTCACGTAAAATATGAGTTTTGTCTCAACTCCCACACAGTTAGGATGAAATTTTAATATTTATTTTTATTTGGTTTGATTTGCCATTTTTTAATTGAATTTTACGTAAGCTATTTGTACTTGCTATGTCTTATAAATAATGTTTGGACTAGCCAAAAATAAGCTCTCAAATTTAAAACCACTTGAAATGTATGATTCATAAACATGATTAATAAAAATGAATTACCTGAATTTATTACTGTTTTAGCTTTAGGCATTAATACCCAATCATAGAACGTGCAATAATAATTTAAACTATATTAAATAAAATATGTTTTTAAGTACTCAATTACTACATAATTGAGAACCTCGTAGCTAAATATTTAATAGGTCTACTACGAAGCGTGAGTTATCGGGTTCGAATCCCGGTCCGGACAATTATTAATTATAATTTAATTTACTTACAATTTATTCGATCTCTGGAATGGCTTGACAGTGGCCAGGCGAGTGTCTTAATATTGTTACACCCGTGGGAGACCCATGCTGAAGCATTTGCGGACGCACTAAAATGTGCCGACTCGTCCGAAGTGATACCACGGGCTCATAAAATGATTAACGTGAAACGGTACTTGTATTGTGTTTCGCTGCACTCAGAAAAACACTCATCCTCATCGATATCCCGACTCACTAGTGAGGATATCAGAGGCCCTTAAAAATGCCGATTAAGTGGCGTAAAATGCTGGCAACCCAACCAATGCGCAAACTGTGGCCCGGTTGTCCGGGCGGCGGAGTTCTCTTACCATTGTCCGCTACACTATAAAAATAAGCGGTAGTTTGACAAGATTACCCGTGACATCACAGACCACGTCACGTGATGAGGTCGAAGCGTTAATTTCGCTTGTCAACACCATCTTTCGTACGACATTTATGGCCTATTTATGATTAAAAAATCGTATTTTTATATACTAAAATGTCTGATGAAATATTGTGTTTCTAGAGTGCGTTAATATCTTTCTAGTTATATCTTTATGTTTCGAGATAAAGCTTCAAATTTAAACAATTAAAAATCCATTCAATTCACAGTTACCCTTATGGCTGGGAGTCTGCCAGCGAAGTTAGTTGAGACATTATGTATTTTCACGGCATTTAAACTTAAAATATTTTATTTAGCCAATCCAAAAAACTTTAATTTTTAGTTTTGTTGTATTAGTCAGATCGCAAAGTGTTTTAATTTCCAGAGTTATAGTATTTTTTTCAATAGTATAGCGGACAACGGAGCAGGTGAGTCTCCTATATGGTAAGAGAACACCGCCGCCCATAAATAACCGCCCCATAGTCTGCACATTGGTTGTATTGCTAGCATTCTACGCCACTAAGCGGCACTCTTAGGTGCCTCCGATGTCCTCACTCACTCAGCAAACGCAGTTCAAGTACCGTTTCGCGTTGAGTATTCTGTGATTTATGTGCGAATGATATTATATCTGTTAAAATTTATATGAAGCGCTTGACAGCGGTAAAGCTAAAAAGTCATGGAACTGTATTTTTCCAATGCCTTCTTGGTATTATACATTAGAAACAAAGTAATTATAAACAAAATAACTAAAAATATAACTACTTTGGTCTTGTAATAATAAATATTTTTTGAATAGCAATAAACAATAGGTCTAACACTGAGCGCCGACAAATGTGTCAATGCACAAATTTCTGGCCACCGTTACACTCAAACGTTATCATAATATTTTGGTGATAGATATGATAGGCGGACGTAAGAAGTCCGCCTGAGCGATTAGAATGGGTATTTGTCAGCTTTGAAAGTAGTGTTTATAAAAGAAATACTAAGATTAGTAAAAAGTAATACCTGGCACCTAAGAAATTATTTCATTTTAAATTATAATAAACATTATTTGATGTTTTTAAATGAATGTTTATTAACAGTTAAAAATTATCAAGCTTATAAGACGTGGATTTAATATTATAATGATCTAAAATGTTGTTATTCTTTTTTATAAATATTATCGAATTTAATGAAATAGTTGTAAGTTTCAGCAAGTGGTTTTGTAAATATATTACCAGCCGCTTATGTTTTAAGCCATACGTTGAGCATTCAGAAACGTAAAATCGTTACCGGCCGATTTATGCCGGCCAGAAATTATTTGCCAATTTGTTTAAAACTAATGTGGAATGCGGTTTAGAATATCGATTGTACACTAAGACGACCGGCTTTACGTTTTGTTTATAAATTTTTTCATGACAGCCATTGTTTACCCCAAGAAAAAGTATTGCGCCTTTTTGCCACTTATAAAATAGGCGCTCAGACTCCGAGTTGCGGAAAATAGCAAGCACAACAACAAAATAGCGACTTGCACAAAAGTATTGAACGAAATATATTTGAAAACATGAGTATATCATGTTAGTTCGATAATATAACGATCGTTCAAATAGTTTACCTTATTTTGAACCAAAAACGTGAGAATGTATGTAAATAAACGTATATTTGAAAATTCATATCTTCAATTTTTCAGATCAGCGCATAATATAACTCCAGAGAGTATAGACTGAGAATGAAATAGGAAATAGCCATCGTAGATCGATACGTTTACACGCGTAGCACTAGCGTAGGTGGTCTACGAATGCTATCACGTAAAAGGAAGTGTGATGTGTATGTGAGTTTGAGTTGTTTGTATTGAAGGCTTTAATGAGGAGCAACGGCAATAAAACAATAAACGACTGACCTGAGGCGTCCAGGCGGCGGCCGCGCGGCTGGAAGAACGACTCCTCGTCTTCCACAGACGCTTGCTGACTGTCTGCACGACGCTGCTTGACGAGCGTGACTTCTGCATGCCACCTGCGGAGGTTGTCGATGAACTTCTACCCAGAAGGGATGACAACAACGAGTGCGACTGAGTGGGTGACGTCGGGGTGGTGGCCACGGACGCGAATTGCAAATCCTTATACGTCAATGTCCACGCTTCGTCCGTTTGAACGCCTTTATTGAGTCCATCGTCGTCTACGTCGCTAGGCAAACGAGGCTTTATATTACGAAGGTTTTTATCATAGTTTATACGCTTAAATCGATCCGTTTTTTCTGAATCAACGCTCTTTTTTCGTGCCATTTTTAAGTAGAGTTTGATTTTGTCACTCACGGATTGCGACACGTCGTCATGGTCTACGCTAGAGCGGCGCCGCGGCCGCCTTTCTGGCGTTGGGCTAGTCGGACTAGTTGGGGATGTGGGAGCTTCTAATTTCTCGCGATAAGCTCTTTCCAATTCTTGTAACACGTCTTCGGGAATAGGATCTGTTTGAGTACTAGCATCACACCCTTTCTCATCTTGTGATTCATGGACCACTTCAATAAGAGGTGGTGGTGACATTGGGGGTGGATAGTCATCATAATTACTATAAGAGTCATACACATTCCTACCTCTAAAATGTCCACGTGAATTAGATGCACTGAACACATAAGAATCACTAAATCCACCCCCACTGCTTCCACCACTTCGTCCACCTCTATATGGCTTGGTTTTATGAAGATCATGGTATAAATTTCTTAATAAATTCCTATCGTTTAATAAATCTTGAACAGACTGGTTGTTATTCGATTCTCTACTATAATATCGGCTTAGACGTTCTCTGAGAACTCTTTGCGTGGGATCTGTGTCCGAGTCGGACGGCGCATTTTCCGACTGCCTTTTAAGGTAGTTTCGTAATGCCTGTTCAAGTTCTTCTCGCTCATCAAGTAGAGTTGAAAACTTATCTTCCTTTAATATCAGGTACTTTTGCAATAAATCAACTAAAACTTCTTCGTCATTACCTCTAGCTTCAACTTGCGAACTAGTTTTCCTAGTAATGGCATTAAATGTCGTATTGGACGGACTAAATCCTGTGGAAGAGGTTGATGGTGCAGCAAAGAAATCACGTCTTAA
The DNA here is from genome assembly GCA_018230265.1 of Delias oraia. Lineage (NCBI taxonomy): Eukaryota > Metazoa > Arthropoda > Insecta > Lepidoptera > Pieridae > Delias > Delias oraia. The sequence goes on from DWCF01000950.1 coordinate 6,328, forward strand.
CTTAGCAATATCAAATCTACCACCTGATGTATGCGGAATAAAGAGCTCTGTCGGCCTTATGGGAATCGTAGGAAGATCATCAGAAGGCGACCGCGCCCGTACAGAGCCACCGCGAGGCCTCTTCTTTCGTCTAGGTCTAGCTATTACACCTGGATAAGAGCTTTTCCTCCACAGAAGGAATCTTGGCTCTCTCTGACAGATATCTTGGAAATAGGCCTCAAGCCGGGGAATATCCTCCTGTCGGTTCTGGGTTCCTTCGGGAATGAGGCGGCGGCCGGCATCTGCCATGTACTTCCATGTTTTCCTTGTGAGCAGCCATCGTTCGCGTGGCTTGTCGCGACGGCGGACAGTCTTGGTCATAAGGTCGGCGTCGAGGCGCGCGGGACGTCGCTCCATGCCGGCAACGGTCAGCGTGCGTGGTTTCTGCGCCGCATGTCTCGGCCTCGGCGCGCGCACCTGCCGCCGCGAAACTAAACGTTCCACGGCACCGAATATTATGCGCCGAAATAGACGTCCGGTAATAGAGCGGCCGTGAACTGAATATAGGGTGGTCTCGCGCGGTGCTCAGCGCGCACTGCCGAGAGCAGCCGCGTAAACAAATGTGCGCCCACGCAGCGGCCCGCACCCCGCGCTTTCAGATTCCTTGACCTATGCAGTGACAACTTTCCTCACCTGTCGTTACAACTAGTCAGGGCTAGCCCTTGGCGTAAAGATGCCATAAATAATTCGTCTCGTCTACACGTTTTCGCTCTTTAGCCAACTGTTTTGGTCCATTTTCGATTGGTTATTTTCAGTTATCGAATATACACGATGAATTAAATCAATATTTTTCCTAATAATGATTATTAATTTTAATTATATTGTAATATTTTTACCTAGTCACATTTACTAATCGTTTTTCTCCATATAAACCCGTAGAAAACCGTAGAATTGTAATTTTAATTGGAAGTGAAAGCATTTATGTTTGACTTTTTTTCTAAATTCTGTTGGAAGTTGATGCTAAAGTTCTATCACAATAACTCAGAGCATCAAATTCCTTGGACGAAAACCAAATCCCGATTAAATTTAGGAAGACAATAGCAACAGCGGGTTAATTGAAATTGTCGTTCGCTTTATATTTAGCATTTATTATTCAATAATGACCGTGCGTACCTACTTAATAACGACATGATAAATACACTTAATTTAAATCTTATAATGATAACTGCTCTGTAGAAAAACTAATAAAAGTTTATCATGTATCTAATTCCTTTTTTTATTGATGAAAAACTAAATTCTTACTGAAAAGAGATATAATTTTTAAATTTGTAAGTTTTATTTATATTATGATTTTGAAAATTTCTTAGTAGAAATTGGGACTAGTTTATAAGTAAGCGAAAACACGATATTTATATTATAAATGACTTTATTATAATCTCGATATCTTTATGAACATATAAGATATTTGTATAATCTTAGATCTACTATTTATTATATGATAACTGCCTCACTCTATACGATTTATATGACTAACATCTAGTATATTTTAAAATATATTAAATAAAAGCTGAAAAGCTGTCTGGTAGTGACCGGAATTTCTTTTATTTAATATGCCTTTAAAATGTTAGGAAAGTTTAACGCTTCCATTTCAATAAGAATAATAATATTGTATAGAATTTTAACAAATAAACTTACTAAGATAAAATTAAAGACCAATATATATTTCTTTAAAAATTTAGACATAAAAAAATAAGGTTATATATAATTTGAATAATTTTGATATTTGTGTATTTATAGAAACAAAAAAAAGTTTAGAAGGTGAGAAAATATAAATTGCAAAAATTTTAAAATATACAAATATTATTAAAAATTTGCCAAACAACACGATTAAAAATTATTTTTACGATTTGATTAAAATGAAATTAGTGAAAGTTAAAGTGTTTATATGTACAGTATACGTTATCATATACGTTAAAAAATTAATTTTCAGTAGCGATAAATAAGATTACCAGGTTATTTAGTCGTTAATAATAATTATATTTTATTCAGAACTTGTTTTATGAAGTTTCAACTATCTCGACTTTCTATATATTTTTGGGAAGACATTGCGAATGTAGTAAAAAGTTTTCTTAAACGCCATCTAACGAGTAGGAGCAGTATTTGTATTTACTGAAACTTGGCAATGTTTCAGCAGTTTCAGTGTTACATTTAATAGTTTTATAAAGACTTGAAACTTCTCCACTAGATGGCAATACCCCCTTTACATGCTACTAAGTACTGATCCTAACAATTGACGTATATTTTTCATAATATCGCCCTTACAATAATTTAAATGCAAAATAATCGCTACAATTGTATCTACTTGAAGTTAATTTTAATATTATTTACACCAATTTTCGAGATTATGGCGCAAATATTCTGGCTACGAAGTAAACTATTAAATTTCGACCGCAAAACAATCGACAATCTAAATGTGACGTCATAAAACATGAGTTCATTCATTGATGATCTATACAAGTTATTATAAGGATTTCCGACCTACATACGTCTTGACGTCAAGCATCCATAACAGAAACCACCCGGATTCAATGCCAGAATCGCTATAAAAATATAAATAAAAATCGATTTGCAATGCTAATGGCGGTCAGTAACAATCGCATAGTTGGCCTGCGTATGTGCATTGTATCACGAATCCTAAATACATGGATTGTGTCGCATTGGCTAAAGGAAAACGACTGTGTCTGTATACTTGGATTGATAAAATAGACGCTCTCATGAAATGTATATTTACTTTAAGAAAAAATATATAAATTATTAATATTTATTTATGATTAGAATAAGTTAAGAATTTGTAACATGACTGCATATTCAAATTGTAATTACTTAAATAACTTCAAAGTTAACAATTAATCGATGAAGGGTGAGTTGATTTCAACTCATTGGAAATATGAAAATCAATTTACAGCTTCAACTTCCAAGTAACATTACATTTAAATCATAAACTGTTGCGGCTTACTCCCTGTGACGTACTGCGTAATATATAGCGTCAATACAAAAATACAATTGTAATGAATCTGTTGCCACCGAGAAAGTTCATTAATCGAGAAGCCAACGACATTATATCTGTAAATACATATAATATACAACTTCAACTTTTTTATAAAACTAAAAAAAAATTCAGCCATGGGAGGGCCTTATTGAAGCATATGCTAACGTACTAATTGAACCGAGTCGTCCAAAGTGATACCACGGGCTAACAGAATATTCAGAGCGACACGGTAAACTTGAAACGGCGTTTCTACTGTGTTTCGACGAATGAGTGAGGCTATCGGAGGCCCTTACAGATCCGATTAAGCGGTGTGAAAAGCCGGCAACACAACCAATGCACGGACTGTGGCGCGGTTATCCATGGACACCGGTGTGCTCTTAACATATGGGAGACCGATCTGTTCCGTTGTCCACAATATACGTTAAAAATATAGTTATAAAATATTTTTTATTAATTGTTAAATTATTGCTTCTTAGTTAAACTAACCAGAGAATTCGTAAAATATGACTTAACATAAACTTATTTTTGTAATTTTAACTATTTTAAAAGTTACGACAAATACAGTTCATAGAGAGGTTATTAAATCTATCTTAACTAAGAAATAAAATAACTTCAACGATGTGGACACATTTTGAGTTGGATCTCGAAATTTTGTAACGTAAAATTTGAAATTGTTTAATATGTATTTAACTATGAAGAAATAAAATGTATTCGGGTCACTACATAATTTATCCAGCTTTCATTAGTTAAAATATTAGTCAGTTTATATCAAGTTATAAATCAACCAAGCTTGAGATTTTTCGTAACATAAATCTAATCCCAACTTCTTCAACTAAATTAGCAAATATATTTGATTTGCATTTATACCAAAGTTTATATTGAACGCTTTTAAAATATAAAATCTTTTAGTTATATAAAAATATTAATTAAAAAAGGAAACAATGTGATCAATTTATGTTTGCGGTTCGTTAGAAGATTTAATTTATTAATTGTTCAATTATATTTTAAAGAAATGGAATGTTTTAATTCCCTACATGAGTATATAAGGCCAATTTCGACTTTCAGTAAAATTATGGCAGTGGTCATAAATCCGTCAAGGCGAACAAAAATATTAAGGGTAATGTAAATCGCTCAAAATTGATACATCACATTGGTTTGCTGCCGACGCTATACCACAACACATAAATAAAGATTTCATAAAGTTTAGCCCTGTGGAAAATCTTATGACATTTCCGGCAAATTGATTGGCATCTAATTTGTTGAATATTCTGAAATTTTATTATATCTTTTGTAAAGTAAGATCTTCATTCGTCAATTTAGGTTACTAGACCACAACTGTCACAACTTTTCATTTTTGCGATGGCGATTTTCAGATCGTTCACAAATTATTGTCTTTGTAATAAACGACGTTTATTTATTCAATACAAAATCTTCATGAATTGTTTTATTGTACTCTACATTTAGAGCATAAAACGGATTGTTTATTTTTACGAAAGTAATACTTTCCACAATTATTAAGTTTTATTCGATCAGATTTGTTAAGTCTTTCGTACTTTCATTATTTCATTTATTAATAAATAAAACCTATAAATATTTTATTAAAGATTTCATAGACATTTACATATATACTATTTAGGCTTTATATATCAGTCTCAATGTAAACTCTTAAATTTTTTTTCTGATGATCCATATGTCTAAATCTGCCCTTCAAATATTTCCCAGCGTTTCAACGGTATGATGGAAAATTTTTAAGTCAATCTCAAGCAATCAATGCGAAATTTTAATAATAACAAATCAGTATGTTTGAGTGTATCCGTCGCAGAAATTATTTGCCACAGCTCGTCTCAGTCGCTCTCGTTATTACTAGGTCAGTTATACGACATTGAACCATATATATTCTAAAAAAAATAAATAACAGAAATATTTTTAACAAAAATAGTTTTAGATTAATCCTAAAAAAGTCTATATATGTAAGAAAATAATAGAAAAATCTAGCTGCAAAATGGCGAAACTGAAATTTTTAACTAACAGTAATATATGTAAATACACATACAATATTTTTATTTACACACAAAATTAGCTTCAAAATATGCAACAATTCATAAGATTTACTTGTGTAATTATTATGCTTATAAAGTTTAATAAAATAGATAAATTATGTCTGTGAAATATGTTGAAATAATAAGGTTAAAACAATTCTACCGGATTTAATAATTCTCAATGTCAAACTTTTAAAATAAATGAATTAATTACATAAATAATTTGTGAGTTTGATTTATTACATAAATTGAATTATGTTTTATTAAGACAAGTATAAATATGCGATTCGGTTACTCATAAATCAAAGACTATACATTCTCAACTGTTGTAAAAATAATTTGTCAGATGAGTTGATAGGAATTTGTCTTGAATTATTATCATAATTATAATAGTTTCAGTATGACCATTGCAACTTTGTTCTTGTCTTTTAGAACAATTTATAAACCAAAGAAAATTTGTAAAATGTAGAAGCAAATTCTACTTACATGTATTAGTATTATAATTTACACTATTCTCCACCACCTGTATTCCCATGTTTATTGACTAGTATCACTTCATTTTATCTGTAGAGTCACTTAGCTGTACGCCCGGGGCGTTATTTCAAAAATCACTTCATCACATTACATATACACTGTCACTTCACCTTTTATCACAATAACGTAGCGACGAAGCATCGACAACGAAAGTCAATATTTTAAATTACGGCTAGAATTTAAAACTCACATTCGAAATAAAAAAAGAATATATCACCGGCACGTGTCAACTTTGACAGTTATGCCCATTGGTTCAGCCGTGCAAGGTAAGCGCGTTCAACGCGTGCGATGCTTTGCCCGGTCGCCATGACACTGCACGTCTGAAAAGATAGATTTCATATTTTACAAGTCTCGGAAGCGGGAACATATATTTATCATATTTCGTTACAAGAAACAAAGAAGAACATAGATTCATCAAATTACTTCTGATAAAGTGTACAATTAATCTATGAAACACAATTAAGAATATTTCGAATAGTGTCACACTTTTAAATTGTGCTTACATATATTACATATGAATATGTAAATATCTTTTTTTTTAATCTTTAAAATAAATTTTCTAGATAAATTTACAATTTATAAATAATGCATAATCTTAATTAAATTAAGCGTTAGTGATATTTTCTTAAATTGTGTGTCCGAATCTGCTTTAATATAATCAATTACATAAATAATTCAAGAGAGTAGTTTAAAAACAATATAATAATTCTGACCAAGTAAAATTTTGACCGTATTTCTCGCATTGTGTCATAGTTTCTATCAACATTACATTATAACTTTAACGATGACACAAAAGAAGAAATATCTAGTCATTAATTTGTGTGACAAAAAATATGTTGGAATTTTAATATTCACTGTTAAACTATTTAAGAGCTGAGTGAAAATGACACAGTTTTTTAACGATCTTATCAATGAGATTAGTGAGAAAAACGGGTCTTGTATTTTTGTAATATTTATCGTAGCTTGCATCACTAATGTAGGTCAAGTGTCTACGAACTGCTACGAATTTCGTAGAACAGACTAAATTATTAATTTTTTTTACTATTTATACACGACGACTTGGTACACGACGAATTTATATTTCTCATTTATTAGGAAACAGTTATGAAGTTAATTAATTAGTAAGGTAGGACATTTCTTAATTTTCCTAGGTTAAGTACGTAGAAAAAAGTCTATTATTTTTCATGCTATTATTAATGCTAATTAATGATAAGAAACTTTATAAACATATACATCAGTATAAAATTAATCTTTTACAAAATCAAACGAAATAAACCACTTAGTATCAAGTTCTTAATAAGGCATTCAAATTCAAAACTCTACAAATTTTTACGAAAATTTTACTGCCGTTGTAATAAAAATTCTATTTTTGCGCTGTTCGATATCTCTTAAGAAGTCTTACAAGTTATAACTAAGTTCTTGAAGGTTAGGTCATGACAAAATAATGGTATTACATTTATTATTTATTAACGTACAGGGATTAATTGTATTAAACGAGGTGAGACACAATGTCATTGCCTTAGCTAATTATACTGCGTCTGAACTTGGCTTAATTTGTCTTTTTATTTTTACTCAAAGGACTGAACCCTTCTTAGTAAATTTAAATATAGCTTGTTTATAAAGTGATTGGTTGAAAACGATGTTTTGATGTGTCTGGTTAAATTGATACCTACTATTGAATAAAAACATATTAGAATGTATGTCTTATATTTCTTAATAATTTATGAAATTTACATTTGTTTCAACCTTGATATTTAGTCAAAAGAATGAAAATCTCTTCTGTTTTTGAAAGTGAGAAAAATATTAACAAACTTATCTAAACTGCTGAAGTATTTAGGAAAAAGTTTACGCGAATTCTTCTAGTTAATTAATAAAATTGCTTAACATTCGTTTCATATGATCACGTGAGGCACCTGTTCCTCTCAACAACACATAATATTAAATTCTTTTAAAATATTTTAGAGGATATTACGTTTATGAATAATAAATATCCTAAGATTCTGCATAAACACTTTTCGCAGACAGCACAAGAACCGTGCAAATTTTATTTATAGAGCGTTATGTAAATTAACGTAGATCTTGAAATGTATTACTTCCGGCCATTCTCGATTTCTAGGCACTTAGTCGTTCTATTAAACTTCAAACTCTTAAAATATGGGTACATTCTTCATATTAAAATCTAAGTGACGTGTATTTTTGTGAAATATTTTGTGGTATAAGATCTCAATAGAGTACGATTTAAGTAATTTTAGTATTAGAAGTGAATTAACTAATATTAGTATTAGAATGCTTAGTAATTGTCTCCGTGGCTTTTTTACTCTTTATTTTATAAAATATTATACAATGCAATAATAGTTTTTTTGGAGGAATATATTCCGAACTCTTAAAAAAATATTTCATTTTCATTTCTCGCCAAATTCTTATTTATATTATAATTATTTTCCAAGTCAATGGTGAGTTATCATTGATGGGGGAAAAAAATACATTTTCACGCTCACGGAACCCGAAAAATTGTCCTAGTAAACCGTAAGTCAGCGAGATTACAGCGACGCTCGTCTGCCAGAGAATGTTGGCACAAACGTGTCACTGTACAAAAATAATATTTACACAAACAGATTCCGCGATCGATTAAAAATGCTGTATGTCAACGCGCTCATCGTTTCCTGCTAAAAAAACTTTTCATAGTGCCGTTATTATAGAATTTTTTCACAATTTTAAAGAAAAAAATACTTAAGTGATAAAAATTCATTGTATTATTATAATGAATTATAATGGAGAAATTCGTAGCTTAACGGTTTTAAAAATATACCATGAAGCGAGAAGTATTTGAATCCCGGACCGGACAATTAAAATTAAATTTATAATTTATTCGGTCTCTGGAAGGGCTTCACAGTAGCAATCTTATTATAGCCTCTTATTATATATATATGACGCCAAATTGAGCCGGCTCGTCCGAATTGATACCACGGGATCACAGAATACTCAACGTGAAATGGTAATTGTACTGAGTTTCGCAGAGCTTACTCTGAGGATATAGAAGCCCCATAAAAGTGCTGCTTAAGCCGGAAACACAACCAAAACGCTAACTGTCACGTGGTCGTCCATGAGCAACGGTGCAATCTTACCATATAGGAGACCCACCTGCTCCGTTGTCAGCTATAGAATAAAATAAAATAAACAATAAATTTTATTATAACATTGTTTTTATTATTTCAGATATTCAATAATTCAGTAACTTTATATTAGGATAACATATTTTTGTAACATATTAACATAGTAACATATTAACGTATGTTTAAACGGCACAAAAATGGAAACAATTCTTTGAAAATTGTATCAATATGAACAGTAACGAGCTCTCGCCAAGACAAATAAACTGGCGAATGACGCAAGTATGCGCTTAAGACAGTAAATTATGTCTCGTCGGATTAGGAAGTACCTCATGTCGTTTATGACTAGCTGTCCGCCCCGTTGTGGCACTGGTGATGCACACTGTATATAAATACCATATGTGGGAAAACTGTTTCATCGGTATTTATATTTATTAAACCTTTGAACACTGTAGACAATCCCAAAGAGAAATTGACACCACAAACATCTGAATACATGTTCTATTCTTCTATTTGTATCCTTTCTGATTAGCTTGACTCTTTGGCGTTGCATAGAGAAGTTGGTTCGCTCAGCAACTTCTATCGCATTTATCACAGGGAATGATCAGAGGAGCTTTTTAGATTAAAAGCTGTAGCTACATTTCATCATCGATTGTCGAGGCAGAATACATGAGTTTTTACGGTATTTTATGCCGCGGAACACTACTCTGGCAAATCAGCTGCCAGCAGAGGTAGTCCAAAACCAATACGACTTAGGTACCATCAAGAAAATAGTGTACCTATTTCTTACAGGCTGGCAACGTACCTGCAGCTTTGTAAGGGCTAGCCGTGTCCATGGGCGGAAGACCCCTTATCCTAGGTGAGAACTATATTAATATTACTACAAAAGTATGTCTAAAAATTACTAAAATTTCTATATATAATGACGAATACACATAAATATATATTTATATCTAAGAATATCTAAGAAAATCTTTAAAAGATTTGAAAATTTTTAAATCTTTATATCTAAGACTATGGGTAATAATTTTGTATGTAACTACTCATTTTGTAAAAACTATTGGTAATCAACTGATGCTTTAGTGTTCAGTAAAATAAAAAAACCAAAACAGTCATAATTAAATCAAAAGATCCTCAACGGAATATTTATAAATATTTAAATTATCTTATTAAATGTTAAGTTTTAATAGAAATTATTTATAGATATCTTCTGTGATTCTGTTCTTTGTATATGCCTGTATAGTGTAGTTGGCTTTTAGATGTTAGACAAATGAAATTAAACAGAGTTTTCAATTATAAAGATTGTTTGTTTTATGGGCTGTGAAAGCAATTTTTGCGCTTTAGAAACCTAGATAGATGATCGATATTAATACTGTTCAAGTTTTTGCTACTGAAAAGAAACAACTGACTTATTGGATTATTATAATTTAAAAAAAGTGCTTATTATTAAATATAATTGCTAAATTGGCTTCTTCAATGTTAAACATCAAACTCCATAGGTATAATGTAAAACACTTTATTTAATGTTATTACATCAACGAGTTATTAACGGTTAAGTTTTTTTATTTATTTAAAACTTAAAGGATTAGCTAGTATCATACCCATAATTGAGTTAATTTAGTTAAGAATACAATACCACTGCTTGTTTGAGAAATGGCAACCGTGGTAAGAAATGGCAGCCCAAGAACTTCCTAAATTACCCCAACATTTACATTTCTTATTCTATGACCGACAATGGAGCAGATGGGTCTCCTATAGGATAAAAGAACATCGCCGCCTATGAACAATCGCGCCCCAGTCCGCGCCTTGGTTGTGATGCCGGTTTAATCTAATCTAATGATGTCGTGTTTGATATAATCAAGTAAATTGTTATTTATGGAATACATTATAACAGTTAACCAACTATTATTTCCCGGTTTGAGATTTATTAAATTCATAAGAGTTAAATGAAAACGAATAAAAAATCAGAAATTGTTAACGCTATATTAGCTTGCGACAAGTGCCATTCATCACCGTGACTCAGTGATGACGGTTGCGTCAGCCGCTATTTCGTCTGGAGTGTCTCATGGGCTAACATTCGATTCGCTTTTCCCTATATCGTATAACTGTTTACGAGATATTTTATATTTCTAATTCCCACTAAACTCCAAACATTGTGTAAAAGATGAAAATATTTGTATAAAGCAGTTCCTACGTTATTTATTTGCAAATCAATTACAAAAGCAGACCGGATACCATAAAAACGGATGTTACGTATCAAAACATTAACGTATTATGAACTACATTATAAACTTTGAATAGGTGAACCATTTAAAAAGGAAAAGGCAAATAGATCGATAGTCATTGACAAATTTGAACATTACAAGTAAGCTAAATATATTTTCATACTAATGTAGTCTACCAATCTTATGAATGCAAAAGAAGGTTAATTTCTTTATTATAAATAATTGTATATATTAATAATACATAAGTATTATTAAGCATAAGTCTAAATATATCTTATTATCTCACTCGTGGGAGAGCCATGCTGAAGCTTATGCGGAAGCACTAAATGGACCGGCTCGTCCCAAATGATACCACGGGCTCACAGTGAGTGAGGATATCGGAGGCCTTTACAATTCCCGCTTAAATAACGTAGAAAGCCGGACACTCAAGTAATGCGCGGATTATAGCGCAATGATCTATGGGGGGCGGTGTTCTCTTACCATATAGGAGATCCAACTGCTTCGTTGTCCGCAATACTATAAAAAAATTAACGGGAAATTCATTTCAAATAAGTTTATATATATTATTCATCCTTTATTTTTAGCTGAACTAAGTTTAACGTTTCTATATGAACTTACTCCAACTCAAAGTATTAACTACTCACATTTATGTTCATTTTCTTATAAATGTAAAAAAATATTAAAAACAATCACGTTTTATAATAACAAAATTTGTTTACGATAATAAACTACTTATCTATACGTTTGTATAGTTTGCCTATTTAATGTTAAATTAGCAATTATTCATTTAATGTTAAAAGTCGTAGGATATAAATAGTAAGCTTACATCTGGATAAGCCAATAACCGAAGGTCTTAGTTTAATGTCGACATAAATTATACATTTAACGGTTTGCCAGTGCTGTTTATATTATGTCGTATAGATGCTTAGGTTATCTAGATGATCTATTTACCATTGTTATTTTGTTGCACGCACTGTTTTCGTTTTGCAGTTTCCTATTGGCATAACATCAATAATATATTTTTAAAATCAACATAAAATATTACATGAGAATAGAGTCTTTACAACAGATCCTACAAAGTATATTTCAAATGTAAATTTTAGCTTATTGTTTTTTATTGTATAATTAAACTATCTTATCGATTACTATAAAATATACATTTTATGATTTTACCCTTTATGTAGATAGATATAAAGTCTATAAAAGCCTAACATTCCTATACAAAAAAGCTAAAAACTGAACTCTTTTTGATAATTGCTTCTATCTAAATCGAAATAAAAAAACATGCATATTGCATAGATAACCTCTTCGCACCACTTTTTGGAATTCGGTTACAAAACGGCACTGCATGAGCGTTAACTTGCTTTAGATCATATATTTTATAAACTTGGGTATAAATAATACTATTGACATAAACATACAGCACTATAATTTGTTTACAGTACAATAATGCATTCAGAAACTGAAAGGATCACTCAGTGGCAAACATTAACTGACACACAGACACAACTAACGATCTCCTGTCAGTTATCAATTGCCTGTTTATATGTACTTTGTACGATTTGTAGGGCTAAACTTGCTGAGCAATTCAATGCCAATTAATAAAACACTGTGCTTACAATAAACTCCCGTGATAATGTAGACAATTTATCTAAAACTAGTTGGATATAATCTAGATCAAGATTTAAATAATTCAATTTAAAAACTTCCAAATCATAGAGCCACATAAATATCTTTTGTATTGAAGTCTCACTTTATATCGCTCTCAAACATAACATACTAGTTAACAATAAAATGTACTAACACAAAAGTCGCTACTAAATAGAAATTCAAAAGAGTTTATTTTAAGACTTATCATTTATCTACGTCTTCTTATGTTTAAAATACATATATTATATATCTTATTTTAATAGAATATTTAATCTGTACATCACTTTATCCTGTAATGTAACACTTAATAATTCTATTTTAATTTCTGGCTAAATTTCAACGTTACACATTTATGTTTATAAAATATATCATGAATCATCTGATTATCTGTTAATAGTGAATCATAGATAGTCATCAGTTACGAAATAATAATATAAAGTACTATAAAACGATAATTAAGCAAGTATAAAATACATCTTTTGAAATATTCTGGGTGTCTTATATAATAATATTTAAATCGGAGTTCTTAAGTTTTTCTCATAAAATATTTAAACAAAATATGTCTATGAAATGTATCGTAAATTTTTAAACTTATGCAAAATTGTTTAGTAGCGGACTACACAGATAGTGCTACGATTCAAAAATGAATTACAGACTTTGCTGTTTTAGGCTGGTATCAAATGTCAAAATATTAAAAATTTAAAGGTCTTCCATAGTAAAATAATATTGCTGAAAATTGTAATGGAGTTCACAAAATTGTAATCTCGTAAATAGAGCTGATATTTTGCATTAAATGTATTAATTCTTCTTCTATTTCGAAATGCATTTTAGTTTACGAAAAAAAACTCTTAAGGATATCAATATTTAAAAGTGTTATGATTAAACATTTAATTTGTATTTCACTTATATTTGTTGTAGGCAGTCTATTAAAATTTAAAAATACAAGTTTTTTTATGAAAATCTAGAGGTAAACGAGCTGCAGGCACACCAAAGAGATGCGGCCAGCTGCCCATGGAGACCCCTGCTCCTTCTGGACCGCGGGTGCGTTTTCGGACTTTAAGATATACAGGTATTTTTGTTATGAAAACAGAGGCAAACGAGCAGGAGGGTCAACTAGGTTAAGCGATTCTCCGCCCATGGACACTTCCAGGGCTGGTCTGACTGCGGGTGCATTGCTGGCTTTTTAGGGACAGGTTCTCTCTTGTTTTCTAAATATCTCTGTAATAACTTATAGGTCTACAGGCTGCAAAATTAAGCAGACTGCAGATATTTCATCAGCTATTTCATACAATGACATAAGTAAGAGTAAATTTAGTAGTATATTTGTGTATGGAGAAAAAAGCAAGGCGTGAAATATAACCAATATCGCTGACCATTGAAACATCTGCTGTGATTAAACTATGTGAAAATTACTATGAGATCATATAAAAATACAATTACTATCTATAATTAAGTATCAGAACGTAAAGGAACATTGTGTCATGCCAAATTATACATACGTTAACGTGATCAATTATTGGCAAGCAAATCGTCATCAAACATTGAACAATCTAATATCAACTTTAACACCTTAGATTAAGATCTAAATTTAAACACTATCCAATTCAATTTATATATAATATCGCCCAAACGAAAACGCTATCTATTACCAATGCGTAGAGTTTAGTATTTCTCATTGTCCTTATGCACCGTCGTGATTGCAAGTAAAATCTATTTTAACGGATATATAAATAGTGATCCGATTTCGTAGAAGACATTTTATTAATAAATAATGCTTAACAGCACTGATAAATGTAGAAATATTTTGATAAGAAGTTCTTACATAACAAAAATATCATTTACAGGTTGACTTTAGTCGTTTTTAGAATTTGATATATATAAACAGGTGAGAATTGTAACAGAATACTCCGACATGTATTCATGGAAGTCCAAGAGGGAGGCCTATGTCCAGCAGTGGACTTCTTACGGCTGATATATTGATCATTATGAATTAACTAAGTGTTCGTTAAATCTCAAAGATTTAACCAATCTATTATTAAATAATAATTTAATCACAATCTCACAAATTAAAAGATAACAAAAAATAGTAAACGCCACTGTATTATATTTCTTAATCTAGAATCTAAATAGGTTATGGAATAATTGTATCTGCTGGTGAATATTCTACTTCGTCTCATTCAGCATATTTATTCCATCTGTTACATAACTTTACTAAAAAATACTATGTAAAAAACTATTTTATAAATTGCTTTTATATCATATATACAGTATTTATAGTCTGGCGTGTGTAATAAAGCTGACATATACATACACAATGCAACAGAACTCCTTTCGTCTCGAGTACAACGCATTGACGCCTCTTATATCATCCTACGACAGAAAATCACCATAGTGAGTCTGTATTTACAAAGCCTTGTTCACATTGCAACGATAGGAAGAGATATTTGACTGATATATGGATATTGAGAGCCTCGTTGCTAAGTGGTTTAATAAGTCTACCTTGAAGCAAAAGGTATCGAGTTCGAATTTCGGAGGGAATTATAAATTACAATTTAATTTATAATTTATTCGATCTCTGGGACGGCTTGACAGTGGCTATTCTGAAGTAAAAGGATGGCAAAACAACCAATGCGCGGAATGTGGCGCGTTTGTCCATGGCTGGTGGTGTTCTTTACCGTATAGAAGCCCCGCCTGCTCCGTTATCCGCTCTAAAACTAAATAAACAAAGAAAGTATATCAATATAAAAAGCTACTAGTATTATATGCTTAGCCTACAAATATAGATTTCCTTCTTACATAGATTTTTTACATAGGGAACCACCGACGATTAGACATGAAAAATTGAATTTATTAAATTATAATAAAAAATATTTCCTTACCTATTTTAAGAACGCTTTCCACATTTCAGCTCTCCAAGTAAAGATTCCGTTGTTAAATAGATTAGCTGATATAGTTTATTTACAATTACAAAAATTGTTATTTCTTCTGTATCATATAAGGGGAACGTGTCTAGTCTGTGTCTGTTAAATAGATTAGCTGATATAGTTTACTTACAATTACAAAAATTGTTATTTCTTCTGTATCATATAAGGGGAACGTGCCTAGTCTGTCTATCTGTTCCTATGAAGGGCGCCTAACTATGGGCTTGTAGCCAGCTACTATGAACCGCTAATTGCGAATTGTACTCGCGTTGGAGCATAAAGGGGCTATTATTAGACGATTCTAGAAGATGAACTTACTTGCACGTGACTGTTATTGCTTTTACAGGTTTGGCTAACAATGTTGATCAAATATTACACAATGATATTTGGAAAATTCATGTAATAGTTATGTGTCTAAATATTTGTAGTGATTGATTTAAATGTATCGCACAACGGGTGCGTTGCCGTCCTTTAAGGATTATGTACGTTGTTTTCTTGCCGTATTGGTTTGGAAATACCCCTGCTGGCAGCTGATTCCACAGTGTTGGTGTGCGGCACAAAATGCCTTAAAAAACGCTCAGTATGGTTAACAAACATCAAGGCGATAACGATGAAACCTTCTATTGACACTTGATAAAACGTTGTCAGATATTATTAAAAACATAAAGGTATACGCACAATTTGTAAATTTTAACATTCTTAAAGTTTTGCAAATTTGAATGGAATTTAAAGCTTTATAAATTAGTATTAATTCCAATTATGATACTTTCACGTTAAGAGACGTAACAGCCTATGTTAGTGGCTGTATTACCCGTAGGTGTCAGAAATCTAAACAAGAAGACACAATAGTGTGTGGTCATTGCGTGATAGTTTACAGAAACGGTGACATGATATTTTGATACGTTCATAATAACACAGGTTTTAAATTAACTCGCTACTAACATCCACCTCACTCGCATTGTGTATTGTCTAATGTCGGTTAGAAGCCTATACAACGAGAAATGGTTAGAACCATAGAGTAAACGAACAAATTTTATAAGTTATAAATAAAATAAACCAAACAATATAATGGACTATTACAGTTACAACCACAGATTTAATTCACTTTCACTGAAATATTTTTTCTTCGAGAAGTTTTTTAACACAGTTCAATTATCATCTGTCTTAGTCCTGGCCATAAACCATAAGACATCGAGATATTGAAATGTTATAATAATACATTCTATATAGCGATATAATTTTAAAAACATAACAAATTATTCTTTTCGTTTATTCTTTTACCAAAGGCAAATGGTCAGTAAACAAATGTAGAGATTTATGAAAGAATATTCATTCCTATTCTTGTATGATTTTTAATCTGATCTTAAATTTTGTTTTATCTCTGTTGATTGATTTCAGTCTCTTTTAATTAAAACTATCTTAAGTATTTTGAAATAACTCATTTATTTTTAACTCTTGATAGAAATAAAATATTATAAGTTTTTATATTTAGGCCAGTGTTTCTTAATAATATTTACAAATGTATAGTGAACACTTTATTGAGGAAATTGTGAATATTTTTACGATTATATTGTTGTAGACACATCGGATGTCCGGTCTATATCTGCAACCGATATATGAAGTCACAATCTTGGAGCTTCAGATTAGATGGTAACCGTTATAGGATAACCTAAGGTAGGTAAGCCTGAAAAATAAGTTTGTATTTACTGATTTTAAATAATTCTTCATGTAAAAAGCTTTTATTGATTATTAAATTGACTTATCACGTCACATTTATTTGTGTTTAAAGAATAAATTCTCAAATACTTAATATTATTATACGCCTACAGACCACTCAGAGCAAGGTAAAAAATCTTACAATAAAGCGTTTGAATTAATTAAACTTTTCTTTCTACTTGAAATGATATCTTAAACTTTTTTTAATCTATAGCGGATAACGGAGCAGCGCCACTCATGAATAACTGCGCCACAGTTTTAACATTGATTCAGTTTAGTTTTAGTTTAGCATTGGTTCAGTTGCCGGCTTTTTACGCTGCTTAATCGGCATTTTTAAGGGCCTTCGATATTGACGATATCGAAACACAAAACCGACCAGCCGGCCCCAGTAGTGTGTCAGCATATATTTCAGCATGGCTCTCCCATGGGTGCGACAGTATTAAGACACTCGCTCGGCCACTGTCAACCCCTTTCAGAGACCGAATAAATTATAAATTAAATTATAACTGTGCGGACCGAGATTAGAATCGGATACTTCTCGCTTCATGGTACACTTTTAAAACCATTTATCTACGAGACTCTTCTATTACCCTCTCACTGACGTTAATTTATTCTTATAAAAATAGAACGCGAAGAATTTTAGCCGATAATATTTTAGGACAGATCCTAAATTTGGGAGGAAATATAAGAACTAAATCTTTGAAGCTAAAAAATTTACATGTTTTCGTTATTTGAGTATTTCTTTAAAAGGCTCTGTTTCCTTCAGTAAAAAAATCCTTTACAACCAATCAAACATCATTTAACAAGTACGATCTATTTCAAAATTACTTAGAATATATCTTAAATCTGCATTAAAAATCGATGCATGTAGTGGATAGTGGGCCAAAGCGGCTTTGGTTCCACTTATAACTATATATATGATAAAGTCGTGCAATGAAATTACTGAAATAGCGTTGTATTACAGTGACTGAACACCGTTGTTGTGTAAACATACGGACGGACGTGAATCTTTGTTATAGGTGCTAAGATATACAAAGGATTTTATCGGGGTGTTCGAATTAATAAATTTTAGATTAGAAGTCAATAAACTTTAATCCATACCCAAACTATTAAATCCTTCTATTTCTTATTACATTATATCCTACAATCCTTTTATTGCTGAATATTATTTTAGAAATAATTATCAAATTCAATAAACAAATCATATTTCTTATCTTTTATTCTCTTTTTGTGTATATTTTTACTAATTCTTTTTATAAATTACTCAACTGACAGAAAGCTCTTTCGCTGGAGAGATAGATAGGATTTGTTGGTAGAAAACATTTCTTCTCGCCGAGAAGGCAGAGTACGGTAGACGCTTTGTCTCATAAGGGGACATGGTTAAGAAAGTCCAAGAAGTATGTATATCAGAGCCGAGTTCATTATTCCCTGAGGCAGGCGAGCCGTGACGTCACACCCCTATACATCTGGCTCTCAAAAATACGCACAATCCATATAAAAAGCACCACAATACAGACGCAATAAATCTTACTGAGATCTCCATCGAGATCAAACGGAATCTGTTCTGACGATTGTAAAATACATCAAACGCTACTGTCCTACTTTCGGATAGATATGTGCAATATGACCCTCTTATGATTATTTAACGCCGATATTGTTCCAAATATAGACGTGTTTAGGATTTTACAACGTAACTTCCGACTTCCGAGTTTATTTTAGCTGTTTTCGTAGCAATTTCAATTGTTTCTGCAGATACTGCTTAGTGCTTCATGGAATTTGATCAAGATAAATTTATTATTAATATTTTATAGAAACCTCTTAAACTTTTATCTCTAATACAAAACAGATTAAAATCTTGATATGTACTTATAAATTTTAATATTTAAAATGACAGTTTGCGACTATAGCAGTCACTATCATAAGTATTACATGAAAAAAATATTATAATGGTATAAGAGAACACCGGCGTCCATGAACAACCGCGCAACAGTCCGCGCTTTGGTTGTGTTGCCGGTTTTTTACGCTGAGTGAGGATAGACATAGAGCCGCTTAAGCGACACTTTTAAGGGCCTCCGATATCCTCACTCACTCTACGAAATACAGTAAAAGTACCGATTCACGCTGAGTATTCTGTGAGCCCTTAGAGTCACTTCGGATAAGCCGGCCCATTAAGTGCGTCAGCATAGCTCTCCCACGGGTATCATGGCTCTCCCACGTGTATAGCTGTATGCTTTCATCTTATTTACTCTATATAATAAGAGGTAGTTTTACAGCTTGCGATGAAACTTTCATAAGTTAACAACAGTTACAAAGTCTTTCATTTAAGAATTAAATCTGTTGAAATGTTATTGCAAGGTATGCTAACAGTTTCTTATTAATATAACGGGCAACCGAGTAGGCGGATCTCTTTTATGATAAGAGATACCACCGTCCATGGACAACCGCGCTAAATAAGCGGTATTACTTCAAGGGCATCTGATATCGTCACTCACTCATCTAAACACTGTACTGTTTTACGCTGGTATTATGTGAAGCACTTGTATCACTTCGGATAAGCCAGCTCAATTAATGCATCAGCATATTCTTCAGCACCGATTTCACGGATAGGATAACGTTAAGACTTCTGTCAAGCCCTTCAAAAGACCGAGAATCGAACCCGTTACTCGTACGCTTCGGTAGGCTTATAAGACGACTTAGTTATGATACTCATTTGCTTATCTATTGTTATTGGATAAAGCAAAAAAAGCATAAACAGCTATTAAATGTCCCTATTCCAGAAAAACATAGTTTTTTATGAATGTTTAGATCTTACAAATAAAAGGCACTATAAATTTACAACAATATATATGCTTTAAAAGGGTTATTTTAGTAAGAATTAATTGAGTACGCTATATCAGAAAATCAAAACTCCAAAAGGGATGTTAAAGGTGTATTAAATAATTGACGCACATTTAAGAGGTTTAAAGGCATACTTTAGTCATTCTTATTAGGAAACATTTACAAGCGATAAGCTAAACTATTTACATTTTTACATCGGCTTAAATATCTAATGGCAGAAAATGAACATTAATGTGATGTACCTTCAATTCCTCTGCAATTTTGTAAGCTCTTTATGTCATATCTTACAATATTCTTGAATCTGAAATTTATTAAAGATGTGTTTCCTCGCCTGATTCACTAAATGGCAACCTAACTACTTTAGCCCCAGCCAAAACACCAACACCTTCTAAACAGGATCTCCTATTCGAAAGGACATCCCTTAAAAATGCCCTTCTTGGTCCGGCTAAATCAGTCCCAGTTATAGACCTAGTCAATCTACGTAGAGCTGGAAGTTTCAATGCATCTTCATATGTGGGAGGTTCGTCTGTGGGTGTAGTTTGCTCTCGGCCACCGAAAGGATCTCTAGACGATATGGGAGACAGTTCTCTGGAATAATAAACAGAGTTTTCGCGTTGTCTCGGCGCGGTTTCCGGTATTTGTTCGTAATTGACATTACTTGCTAGGTCATCCAATATCTGTCTCGCACTTCTAGCCGATGTCAAAACCCCAGCCCATGACTTCCGGTTTTGCTGTTTGGCTTCGTTGATTTCAACTATGTTGTGACTTGAGCGAGTACCAGTTATCGTCACCTTTGGTCGTCGAGGTGGTTCATCAAAAGATGCCGCTTTGATTGCTGGTCTTGGCCGTGCAGATTCTATATCTATGAGTACTGGGTTTGATGTCTCGGCCGGCTCTTCCCTTAGAGCTGCATCTATACGCATGGCTTCTGAGTACGAAGGGACAATGGCACAATTACCTCGTATCGCTGCGAAGAGTTCTAGGCTATCGACAGTTGAGGCATGGGATAGAGGAAGAGTTCGCGGCGGTCTTGGTACCGAACAGAGTATTGCGCTTTGCTCGTCTGCGAGAGCCCATGCGTAATTCGTGGCTGGAACTGGTGGTAGGGTGTCTGACAGATGCGTATCTAAATCCAGTTGTCTACTGGGATCTAGCTCGTAGTTTGTACCGAAAATCTTTGTTATCTATAACAAAGAGTTAAAGCGTACGTTTAATATATGTTAGAAGTGAAGTGTACGTAGAGAACGTGGGGACTTCAAAAAAAGAGCGTACGTATCCCTAAAGGCCGGCTACGCAGACGCGGCCCAACAAGGGCTGTGGACGTCCATAGCCGGGACATCGCTTAGCCTAGATGAGCATCTTGTTGGTTTTCCTCCGATTTCATAAAATATATAATAGAATGTACATAAACGTTTTAAAGGCAATTTTACTTCAAGAAGTAAAAGTGCCTTTAAAACTTTCTTACATATTATATATATTTTTATGTGAATTTTCTTACCGTATAATGTACATATGCTGTGTTACATTCTATCACAATCCTGAGAGGCCAGGATAGAAGGAGACAGGATAACGCCCAGAATAGAAGTTGAGAAGAATACCACGGACATCGATCGGTGTCCCTAAAAGAGAAGAACCATTAAGCAAAATATTATATTACCGTTGTTCGTTATATAATAAAAAAAAATATCCTCCAATTATAGTAGGTATTCGGATAAAAAACCTGTCCTTCTCTTGGTTCTAAGCTACCTCCCCATCAAATTTCAGATAAATCAGTTCAGCGGTTCTTGAGTTATAAATAGTGTAACTAACACGACTTTATTATATATATAGATATAAATTTATTAATTATTTTATAGATCAAAGGCTTGCATCTAAAGAACACAATCATACAATCTAATACAAACCTGTAAGCTACCATGTACTCCTTAAACGAAGTGACGCCAATGAGATCTAAGCCTTCACGCATTTCCATGAAGTCGTCGAATCTCTCGTGCTCCGCGAAGAACCTTGACCTTTGATCTTCGAATTCTGAAAAAAATTAATAAGCTGGAGATGAGCTTTTAGGGAAAATTAATTTAAAACTTCTTTGTTGTATCGAGAATTCAGTTGATACAAACGAAAGGGCGTACCCGCTCTCAAGGGAGACGGCAAAATGGAGTTTCCTTGCGATAGATAAATTTTCATCTCCATGTTGTTTTTGTAAATTTGCACAGTTGATTGCTTGTATATTAACATTTATGAAGCGAGTTCTTTTATACAAATTTTAGTTCCATCTATTTTTTTAACTTTACTTTCTTGTAATTTATAAAAAAAATTAGCTAAAAAATGATTATGAAATTAAATGAAAGAAACGATGTTTGGGATGAAAACAACAAAAAATTTTACCTAAATACGTGGTCAAAGTCTAACATTTATTGTACTAGATGACAATATTTCACAGGTTATATAGTAATATAGTTATTATACAGTAAGAATAAAATTAATTTACTTCCCCTCAAAAATATACATAAGTTGTAATTTAAATTAATACAAAAAAATTTTCAAACATGTCGAGAGACTTTTAAGAGAGATGAAGTCTATACTAGGCTCAAAACCTGTACGATAATTTCCATTATTTTCCAAAAAAATCAGAAAATTAATAAAATTGTGACTAACATTTTAAATAATTGAAAAATAACGTAAATAAAAGATTAAGCAAATAATAAAGTTGTAACTTTAACCTCCAATTTCCACTATTATTTGTAAGAAATATATCAACGAAATCTACAAATTAAATTTGGGAGGCTGTGAGATCCGATATGTCATGTTTTCCAAGCGTTTACCTTAACTTAGTTTATGGGCTCCGTCTGCCATAGTAAGCGTAATTCAACGTGGTTTTCTATTAGTAGAGAAATCTAATTATAACTCATATGCAAATTATTACGTCCCTGGCTAGACTTTTCTCTTATATGCAAATTTATGTCGTTACGTTAGCGCTGGCTTTGTGATTTCTTAAATGTATATATGTAGATTATTTATTCATTGTAACTTGGAGGACAATCACTTGGAATCGAAACTGTAAATATAAATTTATTGTGTAATTTATAAGTCAGTTTTCGTACAATGCTCCAATATGGAACGAGATCATCGCCGTCTATTGTCAACTCACAGAATACTCAGAGTGAAACGGTACTTGTACTGTGTTTCGCAGAGTGATATTGGAGGATCCTAAAAGTGCCGCTTAAACGGCATAAAATCAATGCCCGGAATATCGGCAGTGAAGTTCTCTTACCAAATTGGAGACCCACGAGCTCCATTGTCCGCTATGCTATAAAAAATCTACACTTTGATAGTGTACTGTAATATCTGACAGTACTATATTACTGTCAGATTTAAGATGTCTAATGCTACCATAAACCTACAGATTATGGTAGCCATTGCATTGTTATAAAAACGATCTGTATTCTATCAATATAACAGTCAATACAATATTCAAATTAAGAAAACTTTATTTAACTATATTTACTATAAATATGAATAAATACACATATATCAAATGTTATCTTTATTATGTAAACATATTAATATGCAAATTAGGAAACGTTTGTTGGCCAAGAGATATATTTAATAAAGCAGCTTAAGAGATGGGTTGACTAAATAGCAGACATAACACACGATATATGAGAACAAGATAGGCTAGACTAGAAAGGGTGACGATTTTGCAAAAGGTCAAACAAGCCTATACTTGGTAATTATAAAGATTATTATTACAATAAAAGTTTGTTTAGTAAAAAAAGATTCGAAATGTAATGTTTAACTAACATTTAAAATTCTTTCGACGCTCGGGCGTGGCTTGAATTTTAATAGTCATCTTAAAAACACACAAAATTTCGGAAGTTTTTTTCCAATTTGCCTGTTAAATATTAATTGTTTCGCTGAAAGCTCAAGGTCTCTGTTTGTGTGTTTATGTAAGTTTGTGGTTTGTATCTCTGTAACTA
Organism: Delias oraia; assembly: GCA_018230265.1. NCBI lineage: Eukaryota > Metazoa > Arthropoda > Insecta > Lepidoptera > Pieridae > Delias > Delias oraia. The sequence goes on from DWCF01000950.1 coordinate 30,366, forward strand.
CTGAATTTATCATTATAATTTACAAATAAAAAGCTACATTATCTGTAAATAACATAGTTTGTATATTAACCCGAAAAATAAAAAGGCTTTTTCATGGTAGTCGGCTTTGCAAAGTAAGTTGAAGAGAAAACCGTCAAACGATAATGTTTCTTAGGAACGCTGACTTAACAATAAGATCAAGTTCTACGTAAAAGTAAAGCTTGATAATGCCTTTAAAAATCTGCGACAGCATATATTTTTCATAATTTATATGACATAACGTTTATCAGGTCAGCTAGTGATACATAGTGTATCACTATATTGGAAACAAGTCAAACCAATCAAAGCAAAGTGATTTCGACGAATTAGGAACTTAGAATTACGTTAGAATAAATTATATGAAATGTATACTGTATGTGAATCGAGGTTACTTACCACTGGCTGCTTCAATGTTTGCAAATGCGAAGCCTTTGCTGAACCTAACTTTGGTGATTGGCGTCTTCGTGTCAAGCATCAAATTCCGTGATGCATCACGCTGTCCACAACAGACGTGTGCGAAGGCCGTACTAGCGCTGTGCGTGTTAACTCGTTCATAATACACCTGCAAAGATTCAAAACAAAATATAAAATGCTAAGTGGAAATATCAAAAGATTGTCATGGCATCTGGTATTAACCATTTTCTATATTTTTGTGGTATAGCGAGCAATGGCGCAGGTGGTTCCCCTCAATGGTAAAAGATCACCGCTAACTTTTTCCATTTAATAGTTATAATTTCAAAAGTCTCCGATATCCCCAGTCACTCATTAAAATAAATACTGTTTCACGCTGAGTATTCTATGAGACTGTGGTTTTATGCGATAGTGTTAAGGTATGCAAGCCTTTTTAAAACACTATCAAAGACCGCATAAATTATAAATTCAATTTTAATTTTTTTTATTCGGACCGAGCATCGTACCCGATTCTACCTCTCGCTTCGTGGTAGAATTATAAAACTATTCAGCTATGATGCTCTTAAAATATAATCCAATATAAACCATATATCTTTTATTGATATATGGATTACAAGGAATATATTTGTAATATTTCTATCACACAAGTAAAAGGTAAAAACCGTTTTGAAATATCGTATCGCTATCAATTTGTATACTTTTGGATATTTCCTTGAGACTTCTGCATATTTTGATCCCAAGTAATATTGCTATATATAATATTAGTATTTATGTTTTTGTATACCTTCATAATATCTCTTGTTCATATAAAGTACAGACAAATTCTAAAATATGTATCAGAAACCCTTCGCGTCAGTAATTTTTAATACCGGTACCAACTTTTTCGTTTTATAGTCATCAATATGCTATAAAATGTTCATTAGCAACGCGGTTAGGCGACATTAAATAACGTTATTTTTTTCACAAAATGTGTTTAAAATTGATAATGTAGCAAAAATTGTTTACTGTATGAAAACAATAGATTCTCAAAAGTAATAAAATACACCCACGTTAGAATTACGTTTCAACTTAACTTTAAATAATGCTATAATTTTTGAACGCTTTATGAATTTTTAATTTTCATACCAACAGTGAAAATTTTTAATATTCCGACGGTATAATACTTTTACTCTCATTTAGATTGCCATCAAGGGGATTTATTTGAATCAATTTATAAAATTATGTTAGTAAAAACGATTGAAATCCTCTATTTTTATTGTTTAATGGGCTACGGAACAGGCAGATCCCTGTGACAGTAAGAGATAAGTGCCGCTCATGGACAGGAATCATTATACAAACTAAGGTTGCTGTTTACGCCGCTTGAGCGGTATAAATTCCCCGAGTCTCCGATATTCTCACCCATCGAAACATGTACAAGTACCGTTTAATGCTGATATTGTATAATAAATTAAATTGGTAAGGCCAGTTTTGCCAAGAGCAAAAAGCTACTAAAAATACTGTTGTAATAAAATAAAGCAATATACATACTTAAGATTTATAAATATTTTGTTCATTTTTAATAATTCATAAATAATATTTTCCTCAGAAAAATGTCGGTTTAAAGTTCTTTTATAATTATTAACAAGTAATTAAACCTTTTGAATTGTTTCATAAGCCAGCAGTGGGGGTACTGTTTGAGACTGATACACATGATTTTAAATTGCTAGTTGAAACATACAGTCAGCAGCGTCTTTTTAAATATATATTTTTATATGAATGGCTAACTCAGTGTTAGCCAGAGTGGCGTTTACAGCTTAACACAGGCTGAAGAACGAGCTCTCGAACTCTTTTCATGGCGACTAACATAAGTCTCCTGTAAGATGAACCTTGGCATGGGCCGTCGCGGGAAAGTGGTCTGCCTGAGCGACCAGACGGTGGCTCAACAATGTGAAACTGAGCACAAAGATAAGTCCTCGCCATCGTTTCCGACCAAAAAAAGGTCTACATTGTAAATAATAATGATTAAATCATATATACGTTCATTCACCCTTTTAGGTTAATAACATTTTGTATCAATAACAAAAAAAGTACTTGCCCTAGGTGAGCCTCCTGCTCGTTTGCCACCAATTGTATAAAAAATTACTCAATTTATTATTAAAATTGATTAAATATAAATATATCTTCATTTCGAAAGGAATTTACTTTATTAAGTGTTACTTTAGCGATCTTGATCTCTTCTATCAAAATGGTGAAAATCGTGCGATTATATAATATTATAGGGTAAGTTCGCCTTTAATAGATTGTGACGTAAATTTGACAATTAACATTTATAATTAAATGAAAGACATTTGTGTTAATTAGAACTATGAGCGTTATATTTATTTTGATAATATTTAATAAATAGGATAAATAGCGTTGAAATTGAATTGGGCAGGCCATCTTCTAATGCACCATTTATTAGGATTCCAAAAACAAAAGAATAGAGGAGATGACATACGAAAATACTGGTTCTAAGTGGTGGTACATAGGCCAATCTAATTCACTGTCTTAGATTCACTCAGTCCTCAGACTGACTATATTTGGTGAGAATTTTCATCTATACAGCGATTCTTATAGAATGTTTTACTTATTTATAGTGTTGCCCAAATGCAAGACCAAGACCAGACTTAGCCAGTCTTGGCCTTGCGCTAGTAGACCTGGTCTTGGTCTTGGTCTTGCACTCCAAGTCTTGGTCTTGCAGCAAGAGTCTTGAAAGTCTTTCAGTTACTTATTAGATTTTTGGTATTAAATTAAGTTTATTACTTATTTCCACTTAAGTCCAACAAAACTCAAGAGTGTTGCAGGCTTAGTTTTGTTCTTGCGTAGTGTTGCGTCTTGCAGGGTCAGTCTTGGTCTTGCGTCTTACAGAAGTTAGGCGGTCTTGGTCTTGGTCTTGAATTTGCAAGACTGATTGTAAGACTTGCGTCTTGCGTCTGGATTTGGGCAACACTATTTATTTATTTCTATATCTTTCTGTAGTATTTTTTTATAAATCACTGGTTATAAGTAACCTCTGTCTGATCATTTTCATAGCTTGTAAGAAAAGATTTCTTTAATTTATAATACACAAAAATATCTGTCCCACACAATGTCAAACTGTTTTGCAGACCATACCTAACCTACACGCATGTATCGGCTGAAACTGCTCTTATTAATATGCATGAAGCATGGTTCAGGTGACTTATACCTCAACGGTTCATAAAATATCACTAGCTTTGGCAATAAATCTGAAATTGAAGGTCGAAGATCCGATAAATATTTACGCCAAGTCCCGTAACACAAACAACCTATATAATTTTGTGTAAGAATTACAATAGGAACCCGACATAAAGCACCAGAGAAGTAGAAAACTTTAAGTGAAAGACAAATTTATTAACATTCCATCGTGTATATTAATATATTTATAACATAATATCAACATCAACCTATTCGCACAAAGTCCAAATTAAAATCTATATTATGATTATTAATTTTGAGAGCCTCGTAGTTTAATGGTTTTAAAAGTGTAGCATGAAGTTTATCTATTCCGAATCCTGGTCCGAACAAATATAAATTATAATTTAATTTTTTATTTATTCGATCTCTGGAAGGGCTTGACACTACGTGTACACACTACAATACTGTCGCGCACGCGGGAGAGCCATGGTGAAGCATATGCTGACGCACTAATTGGGCCGGCTCGTCCGAAGGGATATCACGGACTCACCTAATACTAAGCGTGAAACGATATTGTACTGTATTTCGCAGAGCGAGTGAGGATATAAGCGGCGTAAAAAGCCGACAACACAACCAGTGCGCGACTATGGCGCAGTTGTTCAAGGGTGGCGGTGTTATCTTTCCATTTATAGGAGACCCACCTGCTTCGTTATCCGCTATAGAATAAAAAACGAAAAACAATATTTAATTAAACTCTGTATAATTTCTATAACACTACACCTTGATGGCTCTTATTTGTGTTTGACCTAAAAACTTGCTTTAATATAAAGATGAATATCACCCAGTGAAGCTTTGTCACAAAGGAACTATAATATTGTCGATACCTTACATAGAAACTTCACGTAAGACTAGCACAAGCGCTTTATCGATAAGTTCATTGATATTTACCGACGCAAGAAAAATTTCATGATACACCATAAAGGATTTTATAATAACCCTTGTGTCCTCGATATTGAGTTAAATAGATTCTGGATAGAACTAAGCCTGCTTAACGTCTTATTTGTTTGCCAATACTAAATTAACTACCTAAATATATATTTTAACAGTCTGTTTATTTATGTATATATTTTTTTAAAATAAAAATATCTACATTTTACTATGTAACATGTATTATAGGGCAACGACACAGACGGGTATCCTGTCCATGGACAATGGCAGCATAATGCGCCCTTTAGCCGGCTTTTATGCCTTTTTTTGACCAGTATAACTTCAAACACCTGCCTCAGCGAAATATGGTTTATGTACGGTATCATGGTGGTATTTTGTGAGTCTATGCTATCATATCTATGAATGAATCGGCCCAATTAGTGCAGCATATGCTTCAGCATGGTTATCCCATAAAATCAAATCTATCTTAAAAAGTCTAGCGGCTTCTTCGTACCAACTATAGGTATCTTTTACCTATTTGACTTATATATTGATTAAAGCAAAAAACTTAGTCTACTCACCTGTGTAGTAGTATAGGCGTCTCCATTCCTATACCTTGTGACCTGTCGTTTTCTTCTCACGTAGTGGTAACAAATTGCCTTCCACCTGTAAAAACGACTATTAATTATTACGGTACTACAATCAAATCATTTAAAAAATAACTTTTTTATGAGGAAGCAAGAATCATAATGTAAATAAACCCCATAAATTAACTATAAGTTTAAATAATGTTGAATAATATAAAAATATTTGCTTCTTAATTTTAACGTTAGTCACTTATCAGTGAAGTAATCAAATAAAGATCTAAACATCCCAAAGTCAAATTATGATTAACTACAAAAACAATTCAAACTATTAATTTATATTCAAAAACAAAGGCAATATATTGAATAGATTTTACGTTATTTATTTTGTGTTTCAAAAAACAAGATACCGGTACACACAAAGTTTACAGCCCCTAAATATAAAATTTTTATTCTAATTCATCAAGTAGCGTTTTATCAATCACACCGATTGTACTTATAATTTATATCATCATCTTCAGCCTGTCAAGTCCACTGCTGGACATGGGCGTCG
>DWCF01000951.1:0-36026 GCA_018230265.1 Delias oraia
ATCGCTCAGTGGAAGTAGAGTTTCGATTTTAACTCTAAAAGGTTTTTGAAAAAATATTCTTGGTCGCTGTTGTAATAAGGTTTTTCATTATTTATAGTCGTTACATTGTAAGATGACACAGCATTCAAAATAATATGACAAATAATTAGACAATAATATAAAATTAAGAAAATAAAATTATATTTCCTTACATACATATGATATTTAAGGTTTTTAACTGTGAACTTATTTTTACGAAAAATCCTGTAACTTGTAAAAAGGCGTCTGCAATGCTAGACGTGAGATTTGAAGGAAATTGCCGGCTGCCCCAAGGGACTGCTCTATTCAAGGTAATGTTGACGTGGCACTGAATATAAAACCGAATCAAGGCCTAGGTATTTCAAAATTATTTGTTACTACACTGTGTGTAAATATTTCATCTGTATCTGTGTCATAGTTTTAATTGATTTCACGGACTTATTTAAATATCGGTGAGTAAAAAAACTGAATAGAAATGTTGAAACGTTATTTTATCTTTTGATTTTCATTTTATAAAAAGAAAATAAGTGAAACGGGCAGATGACTCATCTGGGATAAGCAGCAAATCACTTATGGTATTATGCTACCTTCATATCCTGCAGAGCCGTAGGTGCGTTGCCGGCTTTTAAAGGATAGGTACGCTCTTTTTTTGAAGTTTGGAAAGGCAGCTGATTCCATATAATTTCGGTGCAGCACAAATTTTTTCATAATATACGTATAATATTGTAACAATAAATAAAATAGAAACTTTAAAATATTCTATAGGTTATACATCTAAAATACAATAATTATAACTAACAAATCTAATTATTAGAAAAGAATTTTCAAGACAAACTGTGTAATTAACAAAAAGGTGAGGCATTCCTATTTTTATTTTCATAGAATTTGTATCTTCTGTTTAAAATCACTTAACAGACAAAGGGTAGGCCAACCCTGAAAATTTAAGGATGTTCTTGGCAAATACAATTTTTTTCAACGTTTTTCACATACAGTTATTATTAAAATCTTATTTTAAACTGCTGGGAACACGTCCGAGTTCCAATCACATGTGTACATGTTACAACCGAGTCACATGTGCTATTGTTCTGTGAACTGCATCGAATTTTAAAAACTATCGAAGTTTCTCTGTTGAAGTATGTAAAATGTATTTTTTAATTTTTTTAATATAAAAAATAAGTTGCATAGTTATTATTCTTTTATTTTCATTATATTTTTCCATTCTTACATTAAAATAAATTATATAACAATTTAAGAGGCAACATCTAATTTTAATGAACATTTAAACTTTACCTTGTTATTAAAAAGAAAAATAAAGCAGTATAATTTTGTATTTAAGTACCAATCGGAAAAAGCGTCCTATAAAGTCGATGAAAAAATTAATACAGCCCTACAAATTAAGCCGTTTACCAATTAACTGAAGCGCTTATTTCGCTAAAATAATAACAACCGCCGACCAAATGATCGGCACTAATATTCGTTACCTTAGAGTTACTAAATTAAAATACGCTGAGCCGAAAGACCGTCTAATAAATAAGAGATCTTCAGTAATTTGCGAACTCTGAAATCCTTTGCTTAATTATATTTCCTTGAGACGTCTGTGAACGTTGATTTAATTACCGCTAAGTATTTTTTTATAGCCGGCTAAGGATTTTTGTCTAGTCTTTTTTGCACTCAAGTTTCTATTGCAGGGGTAATTTGAATGCGATTTTAAATTAACGTTACTGCTCTGCTAGTTTGCTTTTTGAAAAATTGCTATTCACCCCAAGTTCCACAATGATTTTTACTTTTATTAATTTCGCACTCGCTTTTATAATCAATTATTTATATTTTTAAAAATATTTCGTGAAATTAATCATGAATAATTACAGTTATTTACACCTCTTTTTTAACATTATTTAAAAACCAGTAAGTTTTCTTTGCTTTTTAAGTAATTTTTATAATATACCCATGTCGGCATGCGAATAAAATAATCACCAAGTCAAGTTTTGACTTTAAAGTATTAGTTTCTTTTAATAGTTTCGCGAATTTTACCAATGGAATTATTCTTTTTCCTTTAATATATTGAGGAAGAAAATTTTAATTTTATTACACATACATAAAATTGAGATTTAATTTCACTAAGTGGAAGCAGTACGTTCGTTTCAATCAAGCGATGTTTTTTCACTGAGAAATCCTTCATCAAAGAAATCGGTGAATATGTGACTTTTACATAGGAATTCAGAAAACAAAATTAGTAACATATATTTGATTGCAATTTTCTGTATCCGACACGCCTAAAATAATTAAAAAATACTCCAAAAATCTGTAACTGTCATTTTTATCAAGAAAACAATGCCATCATAGAGAATTTAAGCATTTAAACGATGAATGATCAACAGTAAATCCAACCCAAGTGCGATAAAAAGTATAAGTTGAAATGAGAAAACTTTTTATACGTTTATGAAAACATTAAGATCTGCCTTATCTTGAGTCATGTCTGAGTAACTGCCTGTTTACACGGTAGCTTGATCTGATAACTTTTCTTTAATTTCGATTGAATCAGGTATTAACAAAAATTATACTCGAAGGTTTGAAATTATTGAAAAAAAAACGCCTTAAAAATTTGTAATTAAAAAAATAATATTATTTAATTGATTTTTGACATGATATTAAGTATTTTTGTGAGAATTATTACTATAAATTATATCAAATTGATCATTACCATCACCAAACATTTAAATTAATATTTTAGATTTGATGTAGCATAAAACTTGGAATTTTTAAATGAAAACACAAATTGTTTTACAACCCAATGCATGTTTAATATTGGATTATTTTCAATGCTTCAATCTACATCGAAACCTATTTACCTGCTTAGTAAGTTGCATAACTGTTAGAGGAATTTGATTCCTATATCAAAGCAAATAAGGTAACAATTGGTGAACTGTAATATTTGTGAATGTGATCAGATAATTGACTCATCCATCATATAATGGCAAGTGATCACCTGGCGACAGATTGATGATATGTGCGTCGCTTAAATCTCATGCTCTATGTATATTCCGCCCTATTTCATTGAAAAGAACGATTTAGTTTTCTATTGCACTAATTTTTTTTTATATGGTATAGCAGATAATGGAGCAGGTGGGTCTCCTGTGTGATAAGAGAACAACGCCCTACATGGACAACCGCGCCACAGTCCACCCATTGGTTATGTTGCCGGCTTTTTATGCCTCTTAAGCGGCATTTAAAGGGCCTCCGATATCGTCACTCACACAGCGAAACAGTTCAAGTACCGTTTCACGTTAAGTATTTTGTGAGCCCCTTGTATCACTTTACTGGCTCAATTGGTGCGTCCGCATATGCTTCAGCATGACTATCCCACTGGTGAAATTATTAACATTATATGGAATAAATTATAAAAAAAATGATTTCAAATTAATTTTATTTTTAAAGCATATATTACCAAATACAATTGTGTATGATTTGAGTATTTTCATAACAATAGAGGTGCAAAAAAGCAGCAAGCTTAATTAGTACAAATGGTCCACCGCTGGTGGATATCCCTCGCCGTAACTGTGCCTAGGGTATGTTGCCAGCTTTTAAGAGATATGACGCTCTTTTAAATATTTTTTCGTCATGAAAATAAAAAATATATCACGCTCTATCATACGGATGCTATGTAGTCTTAATAAATTTATCACTTTTAAGGAGAATTAAAATTCACAGTCCGGTTTTGAATTAATAAGAAATGAGCGTAATATAATTTTCAATATTGAAAATAATATGATATGATATGATACAAAATATATATGATATCTCGGTACTTGGTACCGAGATATCATATTGCAAACCAATATGACTTTGGACCACTTATTCTAGGTAAGGCACCCGCTGTATCCATAAAAATATGTATATTTGGATTATAAATACAGATATATGATGATGGACTCCGCGAAAACGACATAATAAGCCAGCAATACAACCAAAGCGCGGAATGTGGCAACGTTTTCATTGAGCGACAGTGTTCTCTTACCATAGAGGAGACCCGCCTGCTTTTTTGCCCTATTTAGAATTAAATAATGAATAGCAAGTTAATAAGCAATATTTATAGATAAAACTACTCTAAAAAGTTTTATACTCTGCAATTGATAATAATTGATTATCAATAATAAACATTGTTTCTGCCTAACAAGTAATGCATACGTTATAAAGCTATCAAAGTTAATGCGAAATACATACTAAAATAGTAGTAGAGGTGTTAACGTTAAGTTATCAATAAAAAAATTATGGAAACGTAGCAACTTATGAGGACAATTTTCTTATGGGTTACGAGGTCGAAATCCCTTATCCACGTTTTACAGATAGGTCCTCAGATTACTATCCGAGCTATTGAATTTTGAAACAATCGTTTGGACCCAATCGGATCGGATCGTGCCGATTTAGCCCTAATCTCGAGAAAGTACCTTTTCAGGGTCACACCTAGGGTCCACTATTAACCCACTGACCTTCAACAATTCTTACAAATTATTTCCTGATTTGTTAAATTTACTCTTTACTTCTTTCATTTAATCATCGATATCAAAAGTAACAACCAGATCAGTATTTTAACCAATTTATAATTTTTGTTGAATTCCAGTTTATATTTATGTTTTTATAATAGCGGTGGCAAACGAGCAGGAGGCTCACCTAAAATACTCTCCTCCGCCCATGGACACCCCCAGCCCTTGCATAGCCGCGGGTGCGTTGCCGTTGAAGGTCTTTTATAGAAGCAAGGATGTTCAATTCATTTGTATATATCCACAGTGGACTGGCTAGTGTATTAATGCTGTCTTACCCTTAGGAGATCCGTACTGAAGCATATTCTGTTGCACTAATTAAGCTCTCTCATCCGAAGTACCACAGACAGCATATCAGCGTGGAACAGTTGTTATATAAAACCTGCAACACAACATCCTGATTAGGTCGCGGTTGTCAATGGGCAGCGTTGATCTCCTACTGTAAAGGAAACTTGAATGCTATACAACTCTTGTCCACTATACAATAAAAATATGCATGTAGGTCAGATATTCAAAAAAAGTCAGATATTAACAAAAGTTATTTTATTTAACTATTAAGTATAATATTATGTACTATTAAAAATTACATTAATTAAAATAAATAAAACTTATAACATCCAAAATTTACTCTCTAGAATCATAACAAATTTATTTGATCATGCAAAATTAGTGAAACCGATTTACGATGCCACTTTAAATGTCATTAGTGAATTGTACGTTAACAATAGGAGCCACTTAGTGATTAGCTAAGCTAGCACCTGCGGTGTATTAATCACGGTCTCCGATTCGAAGGTTAATTTAAGGCCAGAGACAATTGTAACAAAATATTCCTTCCATTTACTGCTGCGTAAAGTTTAAACTCGTAAAGAGATTTCTTAATTTAAATATAAGATTTAATGCATTTTATAGACAACGTAGTTAAATACAAAAGAGTGATTTGGCTGATGTAATTTATATATTTGTTTAATAAAACATTTAGTGATATCGTAAGCTGCCGTGAAACAAAGGGTATTAGATACGAACCCAGGTCTGAATAAAATTTATAACTTATTCGGTCTGTGGAGAGCTTGACAATGGCCGGACGAATGTCTTAACACTGTCTTACTTGCGACAAAGCCATGCTAAAGGATATGTTGACGCATTTATTGGGCTGGCTCGATCGTAGTCATACCACGGGATTGCAGAATCCTAGCCAAGCGTAAAACTGTAATTACATAATTTATTGATCCATGCTGACTGAGTGAAGATATCGGAAGTCCCAAGAAGTTACACGCTCAAGACAGCGTGAACAGTCGTGGCAACACAATCAAAATGTGCATTAAAATGTGGTTATCCATGGGCAACGGTGATCTAATACCATTAAGGATATCCTCCTGTTTTGTTGCCTATTTTTACAAACCCGACTGTTTTATTTATATATATAACATATGTAACGGCTTTTAGAAGATGAAGACGCTGTAAAAGTATATATTTTTTAACGAGTTACGTGAATATTTACTTACTAATCCTTTCGACTTTTAGAAGTAAATAATTTAAATTACATTTAAGATGATGATACGAAAATTTAATTTGAAAACTTTCCAATTTTAAGCGAATCCGCTACCAAATTAACACCACAGTGCTACTAACATAGTAACAGTAACTGATAGACAATTCAAATATTTAGATCGTATAATATAAATAAACCAAGATGTTTGTTATTGGATAAAAAAATTAGTTTGAAAATAATATAATTAATTGGCTATATAATTACTTAATTAAAATAAGATGCAATTTTTAATTGCTACTTAAAATTGAATATTTTGCAGAATACTTATATAAAAACATTCTTCTTTAAAGTTCTAATGTAATGGTTTAAAAACTATTGACTAATACAAATAGGATTTAATTAAAAAGGTTTAACTGCCTTCTAATCAAGACTTCTTAATACATTAATATAAAATCGTATATATACGAGAAGCGACAAAGTGCCTGTGCAAAATGAATAGAAAACCTTTATATTAAAACTATTTGAAATAATCTCTTAGTATTTACGTTAACCTGTACTGAATAACTATATTATTCGTGCACTGTAGTCTGGTTAGCGAAAGAGGCGGCCACAAACCCATTAATGAAATAAGTCATTATTCAGACATTTCTAAACTCTTCTCATAACAAACTTGTTTCTCTTGTAATTAAAAAGCTAAATATATAGAAGAATATAAAAAATATTAAGAAAAGACAGCTTTTTACTATTTTCAAACTTCTCTTGTTGTTAAACAATGCCTCTCAACACATACGCTAATATTATTGAGTTCACAACTTTCAAAGAACAACAAGAATTGTTTGTAAATGATTAGCAAAGTGTGTAGATCAGAATTGATAAAATAAATGAAAAATTAAAATAAAATATTTCTAATAACGATATATCTATAACTTTGTATTCATTTATCACAAACAAAGATTCAATTATTGCATTGATAAAATAAACTTTGATTTCTAAATCCGTTGTGACAATGAAACCAAAATAATTTTGGCATTACTATTAAGAGAGATTTTTTTAAATCGCCTGTCGGATATACATGCATTATACATTGCTAAAGTAACAACACGAAACTTCCATTATCTACAGCGAATTTTTACGTCAAAAGATTATAAAGTATTGTTAAAATAAAAATATAACGTTTATAAAAGCTTTTGTCCCTTTGTAAAAATGACAATAAAGTTATTATATCGTCTTTATATTAATAAAATAACTACAAAATTGATTTAAAATAAATATTTACTTCCTTTTTCTTATCTTCATTACTTCAGGACACTTTAGTTCACTTACGCAACGCAAATTATTGTGTTGAAATTTGACAAATCTATAATACACAATACGTCTCGAGTAAATACCGGTTGTAAAATTTTAAAATAGAGGGTCACAATGTTTAGTAACCCTATTAAAATGATAAATTTTAATAAAAACTTAAGGAAAAATAATAAAAATTAGTAAATAAAAATACATTATAAAAACAGATAACGTTTGGCTCTACGCATCACCACAATTGGCTGTGCGCCGGTTGTCAACGTGTCCCATAAACACAAACATAATTAAAATAAATAATATATTTATTACATTCAAATAATAATAGTTTTCTAAATATTAATTATAAGCTTAAATGAGTATACATATGAAAACTGGTTATAGAAATCATTTAAGATATAACAAGTCTTACCTATGTTAGCAGGTAATATTATTAAAATATTCCTATTCGTTGTATCTGGCTTAACGAGGCCTTCCCAAATAAATGCTAATAACTGGCGCAATCTTCCTAATACAATATGTCTATTGTTACATGGTACATTTCATAAACTTCAATATTCACGATAAATTATTTTAAACTGCAAATTTGAACGGCTTCTAGATATGGATTAAAATTGATTGCAGACATTTTTGATTATATTTAAAGCAAATATTCAGAATGCAACATTAATTAAGTATTTAAAAGTAAATCAGACAATTATTATCACACCTCTATTAAAATTGAAATCACTTCTATTCAAATATTCTCCCTTCTATTCAAATTTACGAAATTGTCTCAGATTTAAGGTTGCTATCAAACTCAATTAAATATTTGGAAAAGCAATTTTTATTATTACTCGTTAAAATTATATAATCTGCGTCTATATAATATACAATAACTATTATTTCTGAACAATAATCTTTGTAATGTATTTAATATCTTGAACTACATCAAAGTTAATGACATATATGGCTTAATTTTTCAATGTGGTATCACTACATAGACAGGTAGTTAAACAGTTAAAAGAAAATTAGTTTTCTTTATAATAATAATAATAACATATATATATATATATATATGAGTAAATTTCAGATAACCTTATAAAGATCGCTGGAAGACGCTGGTTGTAGGTCGCCTCCGACAGATATGCATGGAGGTCCGAAGGGGAGGGCTATGTCCAGCAGTGGACGTCTTACGGCTGAAATTATGATGATGATAATGAATATTCAAAACCGCTAAATCTTATAGACGATACCAGACAGTTTGTAATAGTGAACACGTGCGGTACCGAAGTAAGGAATTAGTATTCATCGGCTGCAAACTTCAGGCTTGTCGTTACAGAATACACTTACAAGTAATTACGTACGGACGCTAATCGAATTACAGTTAGTAAGGAGCTCAATTGAATTACATTGTAGTGCAATCTAATGATAGTGTTTCTATTACAGTTAACAAATTCTGGGGTCATAAAATCCAATAATAACCATTTATAAAAATTGCCAAAAAGTGTTAACATATTCCTACTCTATTAAACAGATATATTTTAAAAGAAAACAACTTAGTGAATTTTAAGTTAGTAAAGTAACTGATTAGTCTAAGTTTTGCCTATGCATATAACAACACTGTATTTCTGAGCAACGATATATGTATAACATTATGCTTTATGTTTTAGTTGAAATATATGTAAAGAAAACCTTGGACTTATTAAAAAATTATATTATAAATTAACATTGATATGTACAATATAAATTAATAATTCGTAAAATAATTATTTTCTAATAAAACAATAACCTCTAGTAAAGTGTTGAAATTTAAGCTTTGTCTATGCTGGATAAAGAAAATAGTATTATTTAATAAGGAGTCTAAAGTTTTCTTCACATATATAAAAAAATTCTAGATTTATTTGCATTTTGCAGCAGCTAATGGGTGTTGAAAATCAATTGGCGCAATCAAATTTATGAGCACGGAATAAGACAGTGAGCCCGGCTTAACTCGAAGGACCATTAGTTAGCCGAGATGCAAATATGCGGGCTCGGGATTTGCATGTAGTGGCTCCAGCCGGATCGCTGCCAAGAGATCAGGTGATTTGAATTTCCAAATTATGTACGTAAATTTGTTAAGGTACTGGATTTTTGGTCTAGTTAAGGAACAGTTTTGTTTTCTTTTCCACAGTTTCTCATTTACTGTGAACGCATATTACATATGTAAAAAAAAATAATATATATTTTTCAGATGTAGAGGTATTTTCAAACGAACGCGTTTCAAAAAAGAGCATACCTATCCTTATCCTGATCCTAGGTCGGTAAATCGGTCCATGGCTCTGAAAGGCTAGGGGTGTCCACAGGTTGAGAACCGCTTAGCCTAGGTGAGCCTCCTGATCGTTTTCCTCAAATTTCATAAAAAAATAATTTACCTAACGAAAACAGCACTAATTTTTTGGAGGTTCAGTCATTATTATTTGTATAATTGAATTTCTATTTTATAGTAGATAAAAAGCAAAATGTATTATATTCACTCGTACTTGAAATGGAACCAAAGACACAACAAGAATTACAACCGACGTTGTAAATAACGTTCATCCTTTATCATTACATTTTGACATTTGACATTATCAAGCAAAAATAGCAAGCATTAATTAGAAACACGAACTGTTTGCTTGTCCCACAAATACAGCCACCCTCAAATTGAATTTAATAACTAAGTTCGCGATCGAAACTCCGACATCGGGCGATTGTACGCGTCACGACATACATATTAATTTCAGCTTCATTTCAATATCAACAAGCCGAGACGAACAGTTGAATAGGTTCATGGGGCGGTAGGTACAGCGTCGCGTTCGCACTGTACAAGTTATAGGAGCACCTACATTCCTTCTATTCGTTAGAAAACTCATCTTTTCTTCCCACCCGTGGGAGAGCCTTGCTGAAGCATATGCTGACGCACTAATTGGGCCGGCTAGTAATACCACGGGCTCCCAGAATACTCAGCGTTACATGGTGCCTGTACTATCTTTCACAGAATGAGTGAGGATATCGGAGGACCTTTAAAAGTTAAGCGGCGTGAAAGCCGGCAACACAACCAATGCGCGGACTGTGGCGCGGTAGTTCATGGGCGGCGGTGTTCTTTTACCATATAGGAGACCCACCTGTTCCGTTGTCCGCTATAAAAAAAATTAAAAAATTATACTATACCTCAAAGAGAATTATATTTATTTTGATCAACTAAGTTCACCCAATCAAAACTTAACTTATAAATGTAAATTAAGAGTTACAATAATAATTTAGCAGCCGAGTCCAACAGAAACAAAGCACTTTTAATTTACTAACCATATTTTATGCTACATTACTGATTAATATTTGAAAGTCAAGATTTAAATTGACATTGAATTATAGAAGCGTATATAATGTTCCCGTAGGTAAGCCACGCTGAGACATCTGCTTATGCACCGATTGAGTTGGCTCGTTCTAATTGATACTTATCGCGAGATTTCAATGCGATTATCCATGGGCTGTGGTGATCGTACCATCAACAGATTTAAACCGTTTCCACTATATAATGAAGCTATATAAACGAACGTACGTATATTAATTTCGAAGGAAAATTTATTACAATCTAGGATGACTTCCATAATATAGACTATGTTTTCTATCACTTAAAGTGGAACAGGTAGTCGTATGTCTCACACAGTCACCTCCAATATAATTTTATGCATGAATTTCATGATAAATTTTAGTTTGCGCGTACTCGTGTCGCAAACTCTCGCTTTATAACTTGACGAAGTTAAATAACGTATTGTTCAATGTTTACATTTGAAAATTAATTATACGAACTTAATAATGTTCTGTTTTTTAATTACAAACCAATTACAAAACTTTTAAGACCCAATAGAAAGTAATATCTAATATTTCATGTACGTAGGTAAAAATTATTTTGTAGCCCGCCTTTTTGGCATATACCAATCTGGAAATCATAGGTTCGATCCTTTGGAAACCTTGTTTGATATAAAATGACCATTAAAATAGAAAAACAAATTATTTTCACCATTTACAAGACAGATGACACTTTTTTGAGAGTTTATTAACAAGTACAAAATTCAAAAAATATCTAAACCAGTACGTAGTACGAAGAAAAAACCAACAATACAACCAAAAACTTTCGGAATCATAAATTTAGCTAAAGTATCATTGATTTCTCTCAAATACATAACAATATACTTTAAGTTTCATCAAACTAAAAAAATTCTAGCAGTCGAAATAATTAAATTTTAAATCAAGATAAATAAATTGCTGATCTAATAGCATTACTAATCTCTTCAACCTTGAGATGCCTAAGAATTTTAACCGTTAACTAAGCAATTACGTAAAAAATAGATATCACTCACGCACACCTTCAGACACGCCACCACCCAAAGCAGGGGCTTCTAACATTAACAAGCTACCCCGTGTGGCTACCGGGTCAGAATAGTACCACTCCTAGTATTCCTTATGGGATGTCGTAAGAGGCCACTAAAGGATACTTCACAGGAGGGTGCGCAGCAGCGCCCTTCCGAAGGAATTAGTATAAGTACATTTTAAGAAGCAGGAAAAAATTGTTTTAGGAATGTTAATGGCAGGGAAAAAAAAAGTAAAAGTATAAACGTAAGAATTTAAAATCTTACATATATTAAAGTTGAATCAAAAAAAAAAAAAAAAAAAAACATTAACAAGCTTGCATTAATAGATTTTCATACGACCATTTACTAACACTATGTTTACAACTCTAAGGAGTAAAAAAGCGTTTGTGCAATTTCATTAATTTATGAAATTACAGATTTTCAATAACGATATTAATTATCACAAAACTATATTAAATTTATATCCCATACGTAAATTGATTGATTTGTGAAATTACAGATTTTCTATAGCGATATTAATTATCACAAAACTATATTAAATGTATATCCCATACCTAAATTGATATAGCATATAATTTTCTTAACCGTACCTCAAATTATTAGAAAATATTAGTATAAAGATTTCAACATCGTAATTATTAAATCCCTTAATAGAATAGGATGTTTTAATTTATGTAACCTATATCCCGTTCTTAATATTGATTAAGAAACGCGATATATTTTAATACTTTTTCAATTTTATATATGTTTAAATAAAACCTCTTTAGAGCACATGTTATCATTTTTCTTTAGTTTTTATTTGACATATTGTGACGACATCTATAATTTTGACATGCTGCATTTTGACTGCTGGACATAGGCCTTAATTAATAATAATTAAGGCTGATGAAGAAGAAGAGAAGCATAATTTGGGTTATTTTATTAATTATAAATTATATCATCAATTTCCTTTTCTCTTATGTTTACGGGTCAGTGTTTACTTATTTTATGTTGATGTATTATATATAGTTTAAAAGTTTTTAGAAGTTTTAAATTATAATAAAATAAAATAAAAAATTACAAATCAACACAATTTAGTCTTGTATAATTGTAATAAATTTAAACTGTTTATGTAAATACTTACATTATAATTTCAGTTTTATCTTATATGTGTTTAAAGAAAAACAGAACGAAAAGGATATAGAGATAAACCAAAGGTTGACGTCTACCGTCCCTCCCCTGTCGGATGATCTGTGATTGAGCTGTCATGAAGAAAATCGCGAACCGATTCCGACACAGAATCGATTATGGCAGGTATTGACGGATGAGTGATGAGTGATGGAATGGCAGGGGAAGGGTTAAAATCTGTTAGGACATGGAATTGCCATACTTACTAGATTAGTTCGCGATTGGGTTCCTCAATTCATTTTACGGCTGGCGACATTTCATTTAGATTCTTATTCGATCAAATAAGTATTCAATCTTAAAAGTTGTAAGTATATTTATTAAGCCACTTGGATAAATCTTTGATTAAAATGCAAGTTTATACTCCGAACATTTTTATAATACTATTTAATGATTTTTCAAGCATATCGGTTCTTGCAATACTCTTTTAAAATGCTAATATAGTGACAATTATTCTCGTTACTGGAAAACAGTGATATTGTGTTATAAAAATTTTGCTAGTCTAATAAAAAATCATTAAGAACGAAAAAATATTATTCAAGTTATTTAGACGCCTTATTTATAAATATTAATGAATGTAATATAAATGCATTTGCCTATATACCTGATGTTTTTATATATATATTACTATAACCGTTTTAAGACTTCATGAAACATAAACAAAATACATTTATGGATGAGTGAATACATCAAAAACATTTCTCTTCAAGATCAATTTCCCTATTAAATTCAAAATCACTTTTACCGATAACTCGTGTTACCCACGTACGCCCGACTTCCACCGCTACATAACACAGTCCCGCCTTTATTTCCGTCTATGAATCTAATCGCCACTCCCCTAGATACGAAATTACCCCAAAATTACCTCACAGCAGCAAATTGGCCGAACATTGAGGGGACGGACTTGAAGTACTGTAATGGGTTTTTTTTTATGTCACGATTTTGTAACAGTTAAAGATAACATTAAATCCGTACGAGATATCGGTCTTCTCTTTTCGTGGTGTTATATATACCTATCGACTAATTATGAAATTTACAAACTACATGATTTTAATTGAAAACGGTACATTTGTTTATGAATAATGACCACACAAAAAAACAAAGAAATGTATATAAAATTTGACCTAATACTGTATAGTATTGGATCCGTATGAATTTTTTAATAAATTTGACTGCTTTGAATGTTATATATTTTTTTACTGGATTAATCTAGGCTATAAAAATAATAAATTACCTAACCTCCGCAAAAGTATGCAAATTACTTAACTCAATCACAATTAACAAGGGGACTGACTTTTTTGCAAATATTTAATACGAAATAGCATGTTAATAGCAGAAATAACAATAGAAACGCGAGCCAGAAGGTTTTAATTAAGGGAAGGTCATATTTATGGAGTTCTGGAGTTGTTGCCATTTTAATTTGGCAACAGTTGCTACAGTTCAAACAATTTCACAGATATTACAAGTTAGAACAGTTTTATGTTATTTTTTTACGATCAATATATTTTCCGTCCCTCTGAGCAAGCATATCGAATAATTTTGAATTTATTACAATATATTTAAGTATAAAAACAATTTCTACTACACAAAGATTATTTAAGTATATACATGGTATCAATTTTGTTTTCGTTACTATAGATCTTATAAAGGATTCCTATTTTTTTTAGCATTTTTGGGCATGGAAAGATCTTCCGTAACCATAAAAAGTCTTCATAGTCACAAAATATTATGTATATTCAATCAATATCCGGAGCAAAGATGAGTAGCAAATAGAAAACAAATCCATTCATATTTTATGTGATAGAATACGAAGTAAACTCACAACTACAACCATTGAAAGCATAGTATAGCGTTTTTCAGAAAGTCCCAAATCTGAGTTAATTTCAACCGAAACGCAAGAATAATAAAAGTACTAAGGTACTAAACCATATAGGAATGGAGGCTGTATCATAATTATATCTTTAAAACATCAACCTAGAAAGTTGATCCCCAACACAATATAATTATGTAGTGGAATGAAAAAATGAAAGCGGCTTCACGTTAAAAATATTCCAAAGTTGGAATAAAATGAAAAAAGCAAGCCAAGTGACCAACGCTATTGTTAGAAGCAAAAAGCGTGTCACTCAACTAACAAACATAGAACAAGTACAATAGGAATTCAAAAATTGCGGTGGTTTCGCATCCGTACAAATTTCCCATACCAATATTTACTATGTTAATTTGTAAATGCACAATTATTAAATTTTGTTTTTAACCTATTGCAAATCGATTTTACATATAAAAAAGTATATTAACGATTATATAACTAGAAAACAGTAATAATCTTAAAATATTTTTAAGAGTTTTTTATTAAGATTATTAAACGCAATTTTAGTTAAATAAAGTCCTCCCATTCACAATTTACAATTATTAATCATTTAACCTCACTTCACAGAGAATGAGCCTTCTCTTTCTCACCTTCTCATAGGACTCTGAAGCCGTAATATATCAGTTTTACTGATCACTTTATTTACATACAAACGGGTGTTAAGCCTTTTGAATCTAAATTCAAATCCTAGGCATACAAGCGTAATAAACTTATCATCAAGTCACGGGTGAAACGAGCCTTGAAGAAACGTCATTCGTTAAGCTACAACTAAAAGCCGCATTACTTTCTGATATACAAGATTGTAGACCTAAAATTTATTTATCCGTTCTAAACTGAGCTTCGCTTGATAATTGGTGATAGTTTTCTTGTTTGGAAAGTCGCTGGACGAGTTTGCGAGAACGAACTCTGAATTAAGTATTAATTAGCTTGTTACAACTAAGAGCCAAGTTGGACTGTCTGCTCTATTTGAGACGCATTAAGAAACGGAAGGAAACCTAAAAAGTTCGCTAATGGAAAAAGAAATAATGCCGTTATAGAGTTAGCCACTTTTATAGATAGCTAACATTTATCAATAAAGCCTTCCGCATCACAATCACTTTCAATACAGCGAGGCATTGGTGTTTTGGTATGAACAAGATCAAAGTACATCGCATTTGAAGTAGCCTCATGTCATGTGTATCGGCGATGAAAACAAAGGTATTTCTGCATCAAATTTTTAGATTTAAACAGAATTTTTAGATTTAAACAGAAAGTCAATGTTGGGATACAATTGTTGTATGCGAATTGGAATATCATTAGATCTTCAATTTAATGAACCAATTTTCTGTATCTATGTACACAAGTCAAGCATTTCTTGTGGTTAATTAGCACAGGTGGATAAATAAACAGTGACGTCACAGTGAACCGTACGAGACATGCGGTCTACCAGACCATACTGAACTGACAAGACAGAAATAACGTACATGACTTAATAATGTTATAAATAGTATTAATTGTATATATTTTGTGTTTTATATTACTATTATTACTATCACCCGTGGGTGAGCCATGCTGAAGTATATGCTGACATACTAATTGGACCGACTCGTCCGAAGTGATACAACGAGCTCACAGAATACTCAGCGTGAAACGATACTTATACTGTGTTTCGCAGAGTAAGTGAGGATATGGGAGGCCCTTGAAAGCAGCGTAAAAAGCCGGCAACCATGCGCGGACTGTGGCGCGTTGGTTCATGTGCGGCGGTGTTCTCTTATCATATAGGAAACCCACCTGCTACGTTGTTCGTTATAGAATAAAAAAACTTATGTATTTCCATTTATATACAAGGCAATTCCATCTTTTATTTAACGGAAGTTCTGAATACATAAGAGGCTTAAATGATAGATAAAATAGGGCAACCACTTGTAACTTACTTTTAAGTCCTTTAAATGAATTATTCAAGTTATTCTGTACATTGATAAATTTAGAAGCTGCTGTCGTCCAAGCTTTTTAATTCCTTGACGCGGCAGTCGCACAATTAAATGACAATGAGAAATAGTTGAATGCATTGCTATTTATAAACAAAACTCAGTGTAAGTTTTCTCCCAGCGGCCTCGTAAATATTCAGAGACAAAGTGAATTCTGATGAAGTTATCCTAACGCCACTAAATCACTGCTCCAGTCGCTACTAACTACCACTAATAGTCCCCTCACAATGTTAGGAGCGACATAAACTTTACTCAGACAATCGCTAAGAGAATGTAATATTGCTTGCTTTGGAAATTACAGCGAGTTTTCCTTCCAACACAGGAACGTATTATATATAATCCATTCTATCCTAATGTATAAGGGAACGATACCTGTAATACTCATATATAATCAACTAAGGTTGATAAATAAATAAATAAAAATAGCCTTAAGGTATAGTAATATGAATCGGAGGTTGAGACATTTAATAAAAGAAGTACTTCTTATGGTGTGGTTGAGCGATATTTTAAGCTAACATGAGTTAAGACTATCGAGTTCAATCCCCGGTCTGTACAAAAATATAATTTATTCGGACTGTAGAAGATGGTATGGATGGAAGTGGTCGGACGAGAGTCTTAATACTGTCTTACTTGTGAGAGAGACATGCTGACGCACTTATTGGACTCGTTTTATAGTATAGCAGACAACGGAGCAGGTGGGTCTCCTAAATGGTAAGAGAACACTACCGCCCATGAAAAACCGTGCCATAGTCCGCGCATTGATTGTGATACCGACTTTTTTCGCCACTTAAGCGGCACTTTTAAGAGCCTCCGATATTTTCACTCACTCTGCAAAACACACTACTAGTGCCGTTTCACGCTGAGTAATCTGTGAGCCCGCGGTATCACTTCGGACGAGCCTGCCTAATTTGTGCATCATCATATGCTTCAGCATGGCTCTCCCGCTGGTAAGCTTATTACTATATTATAAATAAAGAATAAAATAGGTAATAAATGATCGTCTAAATAATAGATCACATCTTTCTGAAATGAATTTTAGTATTGAAATAATAATAATTTTAAGTTTTAAATACTATCAATATTTTCTTGAAAGCGTTCCCATCAAAGTAGAGTCGCGGTTTAATATGAATTTGAACCGTGGAGAAAATTTTGTAATTTAATTAAATTTTTGTTTATGATACATACATGTTCATTAATTAAAACACAACATAATTACGGCAAAATAAAACGCCTGCTGAAAATATACAAGCAAACATGAATGAAAATTGTTTACATTATGTAAGCTTGTATGTACCGTTTTAAAATAATGTATGAAATTATTATTAGCCCCAGATTAGTTACAAACGTAAACCAAGTCCGTACGACACACCAGGGTCCCATAAAACATTCGTTATGACCTCAATTCTGACAAGTCCTAATACCTAGCAAATTAAATATGAGCCCAAATTAGTATGCTGTTAAAACGTGTGTGTTTTTTAAGGGTTATTTCCTCAATTATTACATTAATAAAGTCAATATAAATTCGTACAAGTCAATAAAAGTGTAACCTCTAATTTAGCCTCTAAAATTAAAATGGCAAATATTAGGGCGTCGAATGAAATAACAGTACTGCTAAATCTAACGCAACTTATTCTTGCAAAAAAAACAGTAAGGTATGTAAATTATAAGATTATTAAATTAATACCAAAAAAGTCAATCCGAATTATGCTTATGGAAAGACGATCTGACGAAGGTCGCGGGCAACCGCTGGATCCAGATAGCTCAAGATCGCAGTGGGTGAGCGTCTGTGGGGGACGCCTATGTGCAACAATGAACTTGAATGGGCTGATGATGATGACGATATAGATCATGATATTATCTGATCATTAGTAATTATTTCATAGTAAACTCATTGACATATATAGTAACTCATTGACACCAAACATGACATTGCTGTGTCACTTGACAATTGACTTTATTACCATGGTTACTGCGCCAAACTTATATATGAATAATATTAAGTTGCAAGTGAAATAGTATAAATATGTATATTCATTTTATTCTTTCTCTTATTCATAAATTATCCTTCTGTTACCTGTACATATTGATATTGTATTCTCCCTATGTTTGAATTTGGTTAAAATGTTGGTTCATGGTTATCATTTGTATCTCCCTTGGAACTTTGTTTATATTCTTGCTCGATTCTCTGTTATTATTTAAGTAAATATCATTATACTGACACTGGCAAAATTGTGTTCGCTAGTAACAGATGTAAAACAAATAAGAAGAAAAACAAGCTAGACTTGCATTTAGTATGTTTGAAAAAAAACTAAAGATTTAGTAGTTGTCTCTACTCTAATGCCTACACAACCAAAACATTGAACAAATATATCTCATATTGAGAGATTGAATGAATTAATTTATAAAATAGTTTCACAGGTAGAAAAGTACTTTAAATCAAAGTAAATAAATTCGTCCAAAATTAAAGAGGAAATGGCATATAAGTCGAGTGCACTTCAACGACGCGGCGTTTCAATTAATGGAATTAATATTTTGCGATACTTTGATGGAAGCACTCGCGTGAAAAATTAATACACTTTTGTTTTAACGAAATAACTTTTACCATCACTGCTGGTGACATGTTTTATTAAAAAAATTGATCAATTTGTCTATTTTTGTTATGTATTATATATCATCAATATTTATCGATGGTTCCAGGTAATCCTAGTTTTCATTAGAATTTTATGTTCGATGATTTTTGAGTTCATCCTAAGGGCAACTATTAAGAACTTACCTAATAATGGTATAGCGGACAACGGAGCAGGTGGGTCTCCTATATTCTGGTAAGATAACACCGCCACCCATGAACACCCGCGCTACAGTCCCATGCATTTTTTTTTAAATGACAAGTGGAACACCATTTAACCATCATTAATTATTATTTGCATGACAGTGAAAATGTCCATCATATTATTGAATGCTCAAAAAAAAAGTTAATTTATAATTAATCGTATCTGAACTCCTTTTTAATGTCTACTGCATAAAAAAATTTGCTGTTAAAAATAAGTGTCAACGGTCAGTAAAACGAGCTTGAATTTGTCATTCCTTTGTTGAAGTTGCACTAAACGTATATCTAATTTCATTTTTAGTTTCTAAAAAAGTGATGTTTGGAAGAAAGGTTTGTAACATTTATTTTTGTTATTTTTAGAGCAATTTCTGAAAAAGTTTTATTTTGAAAATACCACAGGATATAATTTCACATTATTGTGAAATTACTTATCTTCTATTATATGAAAAAAATATTTATTCCTTTTTTATTATTTGTATTCTAAAAACTTCTAGATGAGAAGGAAACTTAGCTTAGGTGAGTCAGTCGGAAGACGGCTGGCTGTCAAAAGATGGCGCTGAGATTTGCGACAACCAACAAAATTTTTTCTATCGCCACGGCTGAAAACGAAACTTAACTATTTGACTATAGTAAGACTGAACTTTACCATAATATTAAAGTAAATATTATTAAAATTAATATATGGATCTTAGAATAGCAAATGTTCTATTGATTATCATTGATCTACTAATATATTTGTAATATATTGTGTTAAAGTGCAATTAAGTATAAAACTATCTCGCAGGTGAATCATAAATCGGAACAAAGCAGCACAGAGGCACTTTATAAGCTTCATATATCCGCAGTTATCCCGCCCGCGTCTGCTTATTTACTGCCCTCTCAAGACCATTGGTCTACTCGTGTTATTTTTATGGGACCTTCTAATAAATGGCCTGGGATGCTCTTGGGTAATTGTTTTCTGTAAGGAAAATGTAAGCATAACACACTTAGGGAATAAAAATTCATAATGTGTTTTATTTTTAGTTTAATTCTTAAAATAAAGTGAATGAGGATGTCTGAGGCCCTTGAACTTATATAGTTAAAGAGTTGTAAAAAGCCGACAACACAACCAAAGCGCGGTTGTCCATGTGTTGCTGTTGCGGTTGTTGTCCATGGTGAACCATGGAGGAGACCCACCTGCTCACTTGCCCGCTATAGCTTAAAAAAATATTAATTTATTTTTGAGTCCTATATGACGGCTTTAACTTTTTTATGAGATTTGTTTTTTCCAATATGGATTTTAATGGAAGCTATAAATAGTATACGGGATCTTCAGAAAGTTTTGTATCCGTTAGTTTTTATTGGATTCTATAAATTCTTATACTAGATATTGTTACTAAACAATTTTTAATTTTAAAAGGTTTCGAGCTATCCATGCGTCGTTTTTCTTCGCTCCTTGTTGAAGAGTAGGTACGTAAACTTGTTTAAGATTACGTATTTACTTATTTCATGTTTACTAAAATACGTAAACATTATGATTAATAATAAAAATCTCGTTAAATTCACTCATATTTGTACCTATTACATAACTTTGGTCTTCAAATCTATAGCATAATATACTAGGGCAACCAGCAGACGTCGCGCCGGCACTCTGCTAGGTTGGACTTGTGTGTCACTTTTTAATATATTTCGACTTTGTACAAAATATTATTATAAGTTATACCGTATGTGTTATTCTGATGTTTAAGCTATATTATCGTAAGCTTTCATTAAAATCCATTCTGTAGTTTTTGCTTGAAAGAGTAACAAACATCCTTCTATCGGTCCATACTTTAAAACTTTAGCGTTTATAATATTACTTATGTATTATAAGTATTGTTTGTATTATAAGTAATACAATCAAATTAATGCCTAAATAAATAAAAAATACTTAACAAATCATAAAATGATTTTATTATAGGACATGTACGAGCCCCAGCACCCGTAACAAACTGACCCAACTCCATCGAACTCAATATTCTTTGTCCGATGGACAATAAGCATTCAATCACTTTTTTACGAAGTGCAAAATTCACAGGAGCATTGTCTATGAGCGCCGAGCAATAATTGACACTGCAACAATGCACGAATAACAGGCGCGCGTAAAAATAAATGAAACCATTTGCAACCCCGTTTGTATCGGAATATTGAAACCGCCTGAATTTATACGTCGCTGTTAAGTTTTGGACTGTTTCGAATGTTATTTGTGTCTTTTACGACAAACAAATGCAAAATCGATTAAATATTGCTTAACTATCAATCATCTTTTCTTTATATGCAGAAATCCGCTTATGGCAGCCTTAGCCTCTGCAGCTCTCTCTTTAAAGTGTGGCTACGCTCTTTTTTGAAGCTCCCCCAAGACGTATTCGTTTGGAAATATCTCTGCAGGAAGATGATTCTTTTTATTCTTTTAAAAACTTTATATTCTGCGTCGATGTTCGATGTTGAAATTCAGCTGCAGTAATTAATACAAATAGCTCTTTAATACATTGTTCATATTAAATGCGATATAAGATTCTTAGGTAACCAACATTGCTACGCAACGCCAAAGTAAAGCTGATTTCGTATATTGATCGAGAATCCATAAAAACAACTTTGACATATTGTGAAGGATTATGAATAATTTTTAATTTGCACTTAAATAATAATATTAACTATAATTATTTGCAATATAATGCGATTTTAATTGAGAGATGCAATAAAAAAACCTCAACATAACTAAAGTTTAAAGAAGCTGCTTACGATTACAGATTGTTTTACAGAAGTAAATGATTTAATATTAAATAAGTATAATTCCAAATTAAACACTTTTCAAATAAAAATTTATTCAAGCACTAATTAATTTTATTTAACTACCCATAACTATATAAAATGAGTTTGATTTCTCTTTGAAGGGTGTAATGATAATAAATTAGATATAGATGAATTGAAAGAAATTGTCAGATACATACATTTGTTGGGGAAAATTGCCGTCACGTATAACATTTGAAATATAAGTAAATCATTCTTAATTCACTTTAAAGGGAATTTAGGTATTATGATTACTACTCCTTCAAATGAGTAGCTTTCATTAAATTTTCTATCCCATATATTATAAATATTTGCATTAAAACATTACTTATAACATATTGAATGCTTTTCTAAATTTATTACATATTATAATTAAAAATCTTTTCAGTTACATATATCTAATATTACAACTTTTTGATATAACCTTATTTTATTTGAACTTTTAAATTAGCCTAAAATTAAGCATGGCTCCAATACTTGGTGACGACTCTACAAAACTTAATTCTAATCTAATTTCCTGTAATAAACGCCGTAAGCTGGCTCCTTGTGAACCTCTTCCGGTTTAGGCTTCGGTACGTATGGATTTTTCAGCGGATCGGCATTTAATCTGACAAGACAAAAATTTATAATCAATGTAGCATTATTTTAAATATCTTACATACAAGTTACATATTGCAGACTAGCCTTATACTGTACTATAGCATACATGTAGGCTTTTAGAGTTTAGAGTAAACCAGACTAGACTAAATAAAAATACATTTCTATTCATATTATTTGTATGGATTCGTTACTAGAGATCCTGTGTTTGGTTGTAATATATAACCTTATGTACCATGGAGTTTCACAGTATAATAATATATTACATACATAATATATTATCTAATTTATACAAACCTGTAATGATCAATAGCTTGGGAACAATCGACATTGTACCACCAGTCACAGGCAAACTTGACTTGGTCAAAGAGGGTTCCGTTGGTACACAGGAAGGCTGCTCCCTGATGGCCCTCCCTTCCATCGTGGCACACGTGATACGCCTGAAAGTAATCACGTAGACATATTTAACACGTGAGAAGTTTAATTTCTTTATATACCTATCTCTTTATAAATATGCACTTATATAAATAAAATATATTTCATAATGGGAAACACAGATTTTGTTATATAGTCTTTACTAAAAGAATATTGTTGTATTTAGTTTAAAATAAATAATTTACTAATAAAACCTGTAACGCGTTTAAGCGAGAATTTACTTTAATTTAGTTAGAGTTAGAGTTTTATTTTATAGAATTCTTAAAGCTATATTATTGATTAAAGAAATATTCAGAGGAACATTCCAAAATTTATATTGATTTGGCATTTTTTAGCGGCTTAACAACGTAGGTTCATTAAAGATACCGGCAGCAGCGAAATCTTCATTTCTGAATCATTGATATTCGTAGCTTCGTGATTGAGCTCGCGAGCAAATATGATGAGAAAATTGAACTCTTCCATAAAGCTTCCGTAATCAAATAGTTCCTCAGTGTTTCGATATTTCAATCATAAATTTCCCATCGCAACATTTAATAATTTTGATGTTTACTCTTTCCAGCTTAATAGATTAGCTTTATTGAATTTATCCTTTTATGTTTTTCAAATGAAACTGAATTAATATTGGAGCAAAACGAATTATAAATTCCGTTTTAGATTAGTCAGGCAACAATGATGCGAACTTATTCAATTTCAGTTGATTTCAACAATCATAATACGCTACTTGAAGAAAATTATACCGGAAATTGCTTTTGAAGTAAGTTTATAGAAATTTAAACATTTAAGTAAAGCTTTATTAAATCATTTAAATTATTAATTATATATATTATTAGATTACTTGAACTTGTAGGTACCTCGTAAGGGACTATTGATAGCTGAAAAAATATATCTTAAATTAATATGTAAAACTAATAAATTAAAAACTGTCACTCCAATATCTTCAAAACAACTGTAAAAATTAATAAAAAAAGACTCAATAGGTTACGTGGCTATAAAATTCAAGATAATTTGTTTAACTAAGTAAAAATATTATTTAAATCATATATAATTAATAACGTAACGATAATTAATAATAAAGGCATACTTAGGTAAGTTGGACCTTAGGCCATTTTCGAGCTATAGCTCTTTTTACATCAAAGGCCATTGTTTCCGAATTCTCTCTAATTACAGAGTTTTTCACAAATTGGACAACCCCTTCAGATTCGTTTGTGATTTTTTAAATATAATTCGGTGAGTCGTAATTGTTCAAAGGCACTCGGGCTCTATAATTGCAAATGCGGTCGTATCTTTTACTTAATTTATTTGACATAATTTTGTGAAACTACTTTTTCGAATAACATTTTTACTTTCTTACTGTAATTAAATTACTTTAAAGATGAAAACAAATGTAGTAGATTAGAGGTGGCTTCTTTTGTGGTATAGCGGGCAACGGAGCACGTGAGTCTTCTATATGAAAAGAGAACAGTGCAGCCTATGGGCAATCATGCCACAGTCCGCGATTTGATTATGTTGTCAACTTTTTGCGCCGCTTAGACATAATTTCAAGGGCCTGCGATATCTTCACTCACTCAGTGAAACAGAATACAAATACTGTTTCACACTAAGTACTATGTCAGCGCGTGGTATCACTTCGGATGTGCCAGCCCAATTTATGTGCCAGTATATACTTCAGCATAACTGTCCCGCTTATGCACTACCCATGTAAAATGGGCAAACCTTCTTTTTTTACTGTATAATATACAATAAAATGAACTATTTACCTGACATCCAGTCTCTACGTTAGCGTACATTCCTGGGTGAACGGGTACGTGGGCACAAGAAAATCTGGTCTCAGGGACCTGGTGGTATATAGGATAATCTACACCAGGCACTCCTGGCACGTTTCTTAAGTCTTGAGGCTTCTCATGTTCGCGCAGAGGTTTCTTGTACACTTGCTGGTAGAGGGGATACTCATCGTAATGCTGTAAATATTTTAAATTAAATGATACGAATATTTATAAATAATTTTTTTTAAAAATGCAGTGTTATAAGACTACGTTAGTGTAAATAGATATTAGAAATTGTTACTAGTCAAATTTTTAACTAGATTTAGCTCAAGAGATTGGTATATTTACTTAGTTTCAATTACCACTAGTAAAATCTATTAAACGATTTTAAACTAATTATATTTCTTATACGTTTGTTTTTGATTAATAATTAGATATTAATTTTAAAATGTGGCTACCAATCAATTTTTTTATAAATGTTTCGTTTAATGTCTCTTTTGCAGCATCATATTACCGTCGCACCCTTGGCAGAGCCATTCTGAAGCATATGCTGACGCAATAATTGGGCCGGTACGTCCGAAGTGATGCCACAGGCTCACAGAATAATCAGAGTAAAACGGCACTTGTAATGTGTTTCGCTGAGTGATCACTCACTCAAAATACTCCTTAGAAAATCCTCATGGATTTCGGATGGATACGGATATGGCCTTTAAAACCGGTAACACAATCAAAGTGCGGACAAATTGTTCATGGGCGGCGGAATCCTCTTACCATATACGAGACCCACCTGCTCCGTTGTCGGCTATATAATAAAAAACATCAAGTACCAGGCATGTGATCTCAAAATAAAAATTCGGCTATTAGTCTAAATGTATGCACGTCAGCTACATAGTATTACGTTTAAAACATTGTTTAAATAACGCAATATAAATATAAAATATCATATACTTTATTATATAAATATGAGCCAAATATATGTTATAAGTACTTAGTGTGATTAGATAAATTGATTTATTAGGTTAACTTATAAATTCTTTGTTAAAAGCAAGTATTAAAATTAAGTTTTAAAACCGTAACAATCTCGTAACGAGCAGCTTTCTTTAGTAACGTTGTCACGCAAAATGTTACCTTAAAACCGCTGAATAAATTATGTAATCAAATGGCTTATGTGCAATAGTGTAGTGAAATGTCACTATTACGCCAGCACATTGACCTAACTCAAGCGAGAGGTGTGTTAAAAAGTAAATGAAGTTATTTGATATAAGCGGCCTTAACCTAAGTAACCAACACTGAATTCTAATAGATCTAATCTATTAGAATTCAGTGTTGGTTTTTTTATAGCTTAACAGAAGTAGCCCGAAAACCATGTTATTGTGGTTTTTTATTTTTTTAAAGTATAGAGGACAACGAAGCAGGTGGGTCTCATATATGGAGAGAACACCGCCGCCTGTGGAAAACCACGGCACAGTCCGCGCTTTGGTTGTGTTGCCGGTTTTTTACGCCACTTAAGCAGAATTTTTTAAGGGCCTCCGATATCCTCACTCACTCAACACATCCTCAACACAGTACATATACCGTTTCACGCTGATATTCTGTGATGATGCTTCGAGTTTTATAGTTTCTATGAATAGGAAAACGTTTAGTAACGTATTCTGGAGTAATCTGCTTCTTTCAGAGTTATTTCCAAACCAATACGGCTTGGGAACCTTCAAAACAGCGTACTTATCCCTAAAAGACCTGCAACGTACCCGCCGCTCTGCAAGGGCTAGAGGTGTCAATGGGCGTAGGACCGCTTAACGTAGGTGAGCCTCCTGCTCATTTGTTTCCATAAAAATAAAGATGAATAGCTTTGAATAACACAGATCTGATTGTTACATGTTAAAATGAAACTACCACACTCTTATCCCCGTACACATTATTCCGGCGTGTTTCCCATGCCACTGCTCTGTGAAAAACAATCGAGATCACTTAGGACAGTGTGAGCTATCCGGCCATATTTCCGCTTTAATCATATATTGAAACTCTTAAACCAAATTTTGATATTATTTCAAAGAGATAAATAATATAATTATAAATTTATTATTAATATAATTATAATTTCATAATTATAACTTATGTATTAAATTAAATTATAACTATAATATAAATATGTTCTCAACATTTGCGGTAACATTTGTAAAATACGTATTACATTTGACATGATACGGTATATCATGATTCTATTGCGTTAATTTAATTTCAATGAAATTGTATTGGGGTCAAACTTGATATGATTTATAAAGTTTTGACCACAATACGAAGGCTTAACATTAACACAACCTTTGGCTTTTTTTACCTTCTATCAATTATGATATAAAATAAATTTACTATAAATGTCAAGGCATTTTATCTCAATAGGCTACTTTTACGAAATTAATGTTTTAATTATAGTATTGAATTATAAGTATTATAATGCAATCCTGTTTTACATATATAACATTATATCAAAATATATATATATTTATATAAATAACTTCAATATATCATTACACTTTTTTTATATAGCTTATCGGATAACGGAGCAGGTGGATCTCCAATATGGTAAGAGATCACTGCCGCCCATGAACAACCACACCACAGTCCGCGCATTGATTGTGTTGCCGGCTCTTTACGCCGCTTAAGCGGCCTTTTATAAGAGTCTCCGATATCCTCGCTCACTTTGCGAAACACAGTACAAGTACTATTTCACACTGAGTATTTTGTGAAAACGTGGTATCACTTCGGACGAGCCGAATTTGTGCGTCAGCATATGCTTCAGCATGGCTCACCCACCGGTGCGACAGAATAAGACACTCGACCTCGGCTACTCTTAAGCCCATCCAGTGACCGAATAAATTAAAAATTAAATTATAATTTATAATTGTCCGGACCTGGTTCGAACCCGATACCCCTGGCTTCATTGTAGACCTATTAGACCACGAGACTACATTTTGCCTACAAACTGAACAAAAGAATCTCTGTATAATATTTACCAAAGTCTCGACAAGATATACTCTAATAAATAGTTTGAAATTCTAACAATAAACATGTCTCTTTAGCCCTAGATTTCAAAAAAGGACCACTCGAGAGAGAGGTAGTCAGGGACGACCACCGCTTGCGCAATTGCATTCGAGCGAGCAAAATTTCTTCATCTAAAATTATACCTTTGGGCAACTGTTCGCATTCTAATTATTATTAAATGAAATTACCACTAATTTATATTCCTTGAGAAAGAAGACATTTTTTGCGAAATTTAATTTTTTTAACATTCCTATTTTTAATTTTTTAATATTTATTACTCAACCGTTTATAAAATTTAATATTAAATCAAATTAAAGAAATGATTATTAAAGTTCTGTGAAAATATATCCAGGAGTCTACGTTTTGCTAAATCTCTAATACCCAATACCTTCTTTCAAGGTGCTTTTTAAATAGTTTAACAATTTTTCTTTTTAAATTTTCATATTTTTCTTGTATATTAATTACTCTCATTGAAGGGGAGGACTATGTCCAGCAGTGGACGCCCGACGGCTGAAATGATGATGATGATGATATGAATTTAAAATAAATCGGAATTCACCACCAGTTTATTCGTGCAATACTTTCTTTATGTGTATGTATATATTATAATGCATTGCATCTAATATATATTTATAAATAGATAAAAATTTAAAAGTAACCACATAAAGTTATATAACACACTGTTCTCTACTGATAACTCAATATAAATCTTTAATATAACACATTGGTTGTGTTACCAGCTTTTTACGCCGCTTGAGCAACATTTTATGGGCCTTCGATATCCTCACTCAGCGAAATACAATAGAAGTACCGTTTCAAATACTACTATCATTTCACGCTGAGTATTCTGTGAGCCAGTGGTATCGCTTCGGACGAGCCGGCCCAATTTGTGCGTCAGCATATGCTACAGCATGGCTGTCCCACTGGTGCAAGACAATTAATATACTTTAACTTCAAAGTTACAATACCACCGAGACAAAATTCTCTATCCTGTAACAAAGCAACGTTATCTCGACAATTTCAACAAATTATAGAACAAACCGGCTCATAAACTTAGTGCAGACTCATACAAAGAGCAAACACTAAGTTTTAACTTAAGAATTTTATAACTTTCTCAGTCACCTTCTTTGTTTTGAACTTGATATGTTATTTCGTAAAAATATTGTTTTGTTTTGAGAAACTTGATACTTTTGGCAATGAGCAAAATTTGTTGTTGGAGTCTGGTCTGAGTAGTTGGCGCGTTTTTCTTAAAACTTGCTCACATACAATATGAAACATTATTTATAGTATCTTCAAATTTGAAACTCAATCACTTGCCCATGGTTAATGGTGCCTTTGATTCAATGGGTTCACTTCTTCTTGTATGTTCAGCTGTCTTTGGCTAACTTCAAAATTTTAAATTATTTTGAACCATTAATAAAATCTTACTCGAATTCATTAATTCTTGTTTTAATAAAATAAACAATCAGTTCCGTTATTCCTCTTTCTAAAACTAAATATTTTTAAATTCCAAAGTAACTATTGAGAGGCATTACGCAAGAAGTTCGTCAATATTTTCATGAATATAAAAGGTGTAGACTTTAGCTAAACGCCAACCCTTTTGGAGAAAATGCTTTTATCTGCCGTGAAAAGCCTTTTAAATATAATCTTTGAATTGAATGAATGTTTTGGATATTTTTTATAGGCAAAAAAAGTCAAACATATTTAAATTGATATTGCCTTTCCAGGCTAAGTACAGACGAAGGTTTTCAAATATGTAAATTTTAAGTTTTACTTCTATACGTTTTTGTACATAATCTCAAATACCTATCAGTATTTATTTAGAAGAATAATAACTTTTTTAAATGTTATATAACATTATCAAGTAAGAATATACGTATCATTTTGGACTAAATTTGTTCATTTTAACTAAAATAATGTTATATATTTATCCATCAGACAACTGTTAGCAGATATATTTATTTCAACAATTGTCCATTAATAAAATGAGAAAGGATTTTCTTTTAATCTTAACGTGAACTAGGCACGATTCTTCAGACGTGAAAATTACACTGCAATAAATTAAGAAACGATAAGGATCTCTTAATTTTTCAAGTTTGGGAGTTCAATTCGCGAAGTTTTGATGTAATCGGCGTTAGGAACAGAATTATTGCAATAACCATACTTGTTACGTCACACGATATTTTTTACATATGTTTTATATACATTGCTTGTTATATTTTAGGACTTTCAATACCCGTAATCTTATTAACTATTTATTAAGGCTTTATTAGGAAGA
The DNA here is from genome assembly GCA_018230265.1 of Delias oraia. NCBI lineage: Eukaryota > Metazoa > Arthropoda > Insecta > Lepidoptera > Pieridae > Delias > Delias oraia. Next base: position 30,463 of record DWCF01000951.1, read on the forward strand.
AACAAACAAATTTAATTACTTTTACTAAAAAAATAGTTTATTTAATTTATATGTATTTCTAAATCATCTATCTACTTCATAAAAGTTGCGTTTTTAAACTATTATTCAAACTAAGTATGTAAATATTACGGTAAATCTATGAAAATAGGTAGAGAATAAATTTTTGCTCTCAATTAAATAGCGCAATGTATATGGCTCAATGAAATGTAGCCATAACCAAGGAAAACTGACCCGCGCAGTGAGACCGCGTTCATAAGGGAGCGGTAACTTTAGCAATTTTCTTTCTTTCCCCTTCACTCCTTCAAAAGCGAATTGCCGTTGGTTAAATTTACTCTCATTTTCGTTTGCGTCTGCTTTTTAGTTTTATTTCTTTGATCAAGCTCTTCGAAGTGTAAATTGTTTGAAAGTCGGCGCGCGAAATTGGTATTCAGGGGTAATCTCTCAAGTTCTCACCTTTCGCTTGAATTTTTTTATTCCGTCTATTTGTTTCACTGTGGATTATCTTAATTGAAAATTTAATCACAGATATGAGTTCGAATTTATCACCTCATACCATATTACTGAAAGTAACCATTGGAAAATTTAGGATACTTTAAAACCCTTCCGACATGATCATTCCTAATAATATACTTCCTGGATAAAATTTCTCAAGTTTATTCAACCAAAACTCACCATAATCGATACATTCGTTTACGTGGATGTAGACCGACATTCATATCAAACATGCTGCCTCGTCATTATTTCATTTTGACAACAATATACCTTTTGTAATTGCAAGACGGACTGGTTTCCGCAACTCGACGACAGAGTACTAAGACGAAAAAACTAGAGCAACAATATACCTTATATTGTTATTAGGTACATGAGGTGTAAATCCTGAGACCAAATAAATTAAAATGGTCCGGACCGGGATTCGAACCCGATATCTCTCACTTCATAGAACACTTTTAAAACCATTTAACTACGAGGCTCGAATAAATAGCACATAAGTGAGTGATAAATATTCCCTATGCAAATATAGAAGTAGACCCGTAAAAAGAAAAATGGCCACATTCTGCTTCATATCGAGGTAATGGCTTATGAAAAGACCACGGAGTCTGCGATAACCTTAAGTTAAATGGTTTGTATAAGCCCAGTGCGTTTGGGAACATTAGCTGAGAATTGGCAATAGAAGTGTTATTAAATGCATTTATAATAGTTGCAGAACTACGACGATCGTTTGTAGCCAATATTTTTATGGTATAGCAGCGGAGCAGGTGAGCAGGAGCTAATGGAGTTAATGGAGCAGGTGCTCCATTACCTGCTATACGCGACGAAGATCTCTTACCATATAGACCTCTATATGGTAAGAGATCTTCGTCGCCCATGCACGTGTTTTGGTTATGTTGTCATATACATAGAACAAATCTTTAAGGGGCAAATTTATAATATCATGACATTCGAGTAATGCATATCGGCTGATAGATCTAATGTTTGATTAGTAGGGAAAAATATTCCGATTGTAAAACGTCGAAGGCAGATCTGATTTAATATCAAGTTTCATGACATTTTCATGAAGACTAGACTTACAGTTGATAACTAATCTTTCCTAGTACTTCAGTGCTAAGTTCTGTTACTTTTCAATCATGAAAGGATTATTGATATAATAAGCGTTTATTTTTACATCTAGAATATAGGAACTGTATTAAACTTTATAGTAGTTACATTCAAATTCAATCTTAAACATGATTTATATACAAATTTCCCAATATCACTGGTTTTGATATAAACAGTTTTAAATTAAAATATCTTTTTGAAAACTTACTTGTAAATATGCGGCATCAGATACCAGGCCACAGAGTAGCGCACCTGTAAGAGCCCGCAGGACCGCTTTTCCCATATCCCCACACATGATGACCCTGTTAATTTTTCTGTGCACAAATACTTCTTAACTGCTCTGTAGCTTAAAACAAACTGATACCGAGCTGTGGTGTAACAAACGGTGGTAGGGTGAAAGGTGGTCAGATAGCTTAATTTTCGTAATACAATACTTTTGTGGTTAGCTTAATAAGTCTTAACATTATTTTCGTTAACTTCAGATGTTTTATATACAAAATCCTACAATTATTAACATAAAAATACTCAAACTAGTGAATCTGTTTTTAAATGCTCTAAAAGTTTAAATTTTAATGAGCTGAGTATTATACTTAGAATACTTATATCTTGTATTGTATAATTTTTCTTCTATATACAAGTATTCCTAGGAATGAATGATTTTTCTAAGTATTATTCCTAGATCATAATTAAATAGGTATAGTGTTTTTATTCACTCTTTTAGTGAAGCTAAAACAGTTCCAAAAATAAAAGGGGCGTGGAAGAAAATCTGCAATGCTCTGTACCCCCGGGGTACCTAAGGACGCAAGTAACGAAATATTGTGTTAAGTTTTCACCTGTGGGAGAGCTATGTTGAAATGCTGACACACTAATTGTGCCAGCTCATAAATTACGCTTAAGTGGCGTAAAAAGTCGGCAACACAACCAATGCGCGGACTATGGTGGATTGTTTATGGACGGTGGTGTTCTCTTACCATATAAGAGACGTACCACCTTATACGTTTTCCGCTATACTATAAAAAAGTGTTCTTACGCAAATGTAGGTAATGGTTGTTACTGAATTACGAAATATCCTAACTAATTCTAGTTGTTCTACGTGCGGAAATAATATAGGTACCATGCAATATTCACAGCTGGACGGCTCGTTATATTATTTCATTAGTATTGCATTAACCAAATTCTATGAATTAATGTGTATAACATATCAGAAAATATTGTTTATTATTCGTTACATATTTATACGTTGAGCAATAGATTCAAAAGTTACTCAATATGAAGTAGACAATTATAGAAGTACAAGAATATATTAAAAACTAAAACTTAACAGGGTGAAACTATAATTATACAAATGCTATAGTTACTGAAATTGTCGCTATACCGAAAGATTACAATTCAATTAAATTTAACAAATATAATACAAACATTCATATGAGTATGGGTTCTTTGACTTATATGTAGTCTTACTACTGTCTCTTGCGTACTCGTAGACAATTTATCAGTTATAAATTATGAGATCGCCATGGAATCTGCTCCAGAAAGATTAGTAATCAAGGTTAATGAAGATGCATTTATCGTATCAGCTTAAAGGTGCACGGGTGAGTGGTGCTGTGATAACTGAAATTGGACATTGCAAAGTTTTGAAATTGAAAGTTCTTTCTGTATCAAGAAATCCAATAAGAGCGATTGTTTATAACCGGTATCAGTTTCAAAATGTGCCAATATATAGTTGTACGTTGTTCGCAGCCAAAAGATACTTTACGCAATGCACTCTAGATAGAGATACACTACAAGACATTACTGCCAGTGCTTAGTAAATGTAAAATATAAAACAATATAAAATCTTAAAGTGTTTAGAATTAAGTTATGATTTGTTTGGTGACATTTCCATTAGTCACTGAATGTATCTAGCAACATATATAAACTACAAAATGCGATAGAAATCAAGATCAAACTATATATCATATTTTAAGTCACTGAATATATAATAAATTTCTTTTATTTGATGTATGATTTATTAGATAAACTTAATAATAAAGATCGTGAGCTGAGAACCATATTGCATTTATTTTTTTATTTAAGAAAAAAATACAAGTAAGTCATTACAAAAGAAATTCACTGTATGACTGTCACTGTGTTTTCTGCACAATGAATATAATCCTGTCATCAGACCCCCAACACATGCAGAAAATATATTGAATTTATTTGATCCGTTAAAACAGATTTTTCAACCACTTACACAACGACACTTACAACTCAAATGGCTTTGTGACGCATAACGCATTTTTTATGCTATAGCAGATAACGGATACCCACATGGTCTCCTATACGGTGAGAGAACACCGCCGCCCATGAACAACCGCGCTACAGTTTCAATTACAATTACAATTTCACGCTGAGTATTCTGTGAACCGGTGATAATTAAATGAATATTTCAAATGACTGGTATTGTCAATCATAGTATAGAATATAACCTAATAATATACTGTTACACGTCTATTTTTTAAATATATCAATATTATTTAGAAAAATTTCAAGTATTGTATTTTAATTGAAAGGATCAATTCAACAAACAACCAGAAACTCCTAGGAGAACCGTGAAACAGATTTCCTCTTCTAAGTAATTTAATTTTATAAGTACATATTAACAAATATTGTATATTTAAATATTAATTAACAATATATGATCAATGTAATTTATCGCCAGCAAGTGTATGAGGGAATCGAAGGTCTGAACGCATATTGCTCAACAACAGGTCTATCTAGTTCTACGGTCTTTGACACTGGGTCAACTGATTTTTGATTTTTATTATTTTACCATTAGTTTTCAATTTCTTCCTAAACGATAGTGTTATGGCGTATATTTATAGAGAGATTGTTATGAATAAAAGATAGCTACTATGAGAGATTAAGAGTTAACTCAAATAACAAGTATTTATAAACTCAGATGATTCTGTTTAGGGACAGCAATAACAACCGCCTCCGCCAGATTTGCTGTTTACTAGCTACGTCACCAGACTTCTCCCGACTTCCGACCGGCTGGTCGGGCAGTCCATTACCCCGCGACGGCCCAAGCCGAGGTTCGTCTCTCGCAGAAGACGCCCTTGCGCTAGTCGTGGCTAAAAATCAAATTCACGGTGACCCTACGGCTCGCCTCTAAAGATGGTGTGAAGCTGTGAAGTCTGTATGGCCGACAGCAAATAGCCCTTTCAAAAAAAAAATGTATTTAGTGTAATGATTGCATGCGGTAATTAAAAACTTCGCAAGCAAAACTAAAGTTTGTCTATTAGTAGAAATCAAGGAATACGGATCCATTCAATTTCCTGCAATAGTAAAACTCACCGAGGAAGTACGTGTATGTACGTATGTGTGTGTGAGATAACATAACGAGCGCGGACACTCCGCTAACTTGCCAACTGAACACTGACCAAGTGTATTGTGTTCACAGATGTATATTACAAAAACGTTCCCAAATTTATTTGTTATACTTATTACTATAGCGTCAACTTTTTGAGTTACAGCAAAAGAGCCTTATTCATTCAGTAAATTCAGCCAATTAATATCGGAGACTTGTGAAATTATATGGCTCAGAGCAGCACTTGTGGCGAGATTATCTTATATGTTACCATATAGGAGACCCACTTGTTCCGTTTTCGGCCAATTGTCTTTATTAAAAAAAAGGACGCCGGTCATCTTTTACCATAGAGTTATCATACCATGTAGGTAGAGGTATACGTAGTCAAAGTGTGGGAACATAACACTTAGAACTGGTTCACATTTGGTGTTCTTAAACGCGCATTTTGGTAACCGGGGATTGATAATTGATAAAGATGCCAGTAGACGGTGTACATACTAAAGTACACATCATTTAAAACCGATTAAGACGACAGCTGATGACATGGGGCCGCTGCGTTCCAATTTGTAAAAATAAAATACAACACATTTTTTCAATAATCCAAAAACGTCTTATCGAA